>WURS02025527.1:0-11793 GCA_011762765.2 Rhinocypha anisoptera | reverse complement strand
TCCATGTTCAACAAAGAAGGTGAACATTATATAAAGAAATAATTAGGTTAAGAACCATGGTATTGCTGCATATATAGTCTGTCCAGTATCTGCATACACAATGTTGCCTTTTTTTAAGGGCATCATTATACATATTATTAATGTCTGCAATTTCCACCTTATTTAAATCCTTTATTCACATGGAGTGCTGTTTGTCTCTCCTTTGGGTCATTGATATGCTCCTGGATGGTAGCAGGGTCAATCCATGTATACCCACCTACTTGGATTTTGGCAAATCTGGGTACACATCATCTCTTCAGTAATTTCGGTGACAATTCCGAATTTTGTTTACTGAGCTCTAGCAGTTTATCAGCTACATCCTCTCAAACTTCAAGCAAGTTCTCAATTTCTTCCATATGGAAGGACCATGGTACTATCTTACTCAAAATAAATTTATCTCACTCATTTGGGAATCATTTTTCAATGTCTTTCTGGCTAATACCATAAGACTATGAGGATCAAAATTGGAAGATTAAAATTGGGGAGCACACCATCAATATTCCTAATGTGTAGCTCAACAAGAGGAGCAGTACATGCATCTGAATTCCAGTGATAGAGATTTTCCTTATCTTGGATTGTAAAGGAATAGTTCTGAAACCTGAAATTATTGTAGTATCTGACGGAAAAATGTTTTTCGTCTTGAAAATACAAAGAGTATGATTGGGCTAAAGAGGTGTGAGGAATCATTTTTTCCAACTTCTTGACTAACTCTTGACATCTAATGTGCTTGAAATTCCATGACATCCTATCTGTTGAAACCCATTTAGAAATCTTAGTACTGTCGCTTTCATTATAATTTTCAAATTTTCTATTTAAAAAAGACCACAAAAATTTGTTTAGTGGGACATTCACTGCAGTGTCCGAAGAGGAAGCCACTCAGTTTATAACATGCCTAGAACTTTCCTGACCTCTCTTAGAAAATCATAGGCACTTTGTTACACCTGCCATTAGGCTATAGTTTTCACTAGCGGTTCTAACTTGAAACAAGGTTACTTTATTGTATCATATATTCTATATGGTGGTTTCTTCCTTGATTATAATTTTTCTCTATTATAATTATCATTTATCCCTTTCAGGCAGTAGAAGAAATATCAAGTCTTGAAAAACAAAACGACCTCCTGAAACAAAGTAGTGTGATTGAGAAAAAGAAAATGATGCAGATGAATGAAAAATTAAGAGCACTACTCAAAGGTTGATATGTTTTTTTCATGATATGTTTTTACTTAACTCTTTAATGTTGATGCTAACTAATCTGTACTTCTGCTAAGTAGAGAAATTCAAATATAAAGTTAGATGATGTAAAAAATAATACTTTAATGTTTCCATATGCAGTAAATCCTCCTAATGACAAATCTGAAAGTACCTAAATGTTGACACCATGTAATGTGATTTTTTAAATGGATTCCATACTTGAACTTATTGATATTTTTATTTATTGATATTTGTACAAAAATAGTTTATACAGTCTACTCATTAGAATTGTCTCTTGCATAAGAAGCAGCAGTATATGATATTCTACAAATATAATACACTGGTAATTTTACAACTGATAGATTATAAATAATTCTCATTTATTGATTGAGAACTTTTGATAAACTAGTTAAAATTAATTTAAACTTGGTGTTCTAAAATATTTAAAAAAGAAAAGTTTGTTTACCTCCAGTTGTTACAAGGAGAGTTTACCAACCCTGGGTGATCAATCTCTATGAGAATTTTTACCATGAAACAAGAAGGAAAACTAGGGTACAAATGTGTTGGCTTTCTTCTGCATTCGAACAAAAAAAGTAAATTAATATTTACTAGAATATCCCAAAAGTAGATGAAGTAAATTTGTATTGTCACCATAGTTGGAAGTTGGTCTAGTGGTTAAGGTACTTCATATGAAATCACCCATCGGTGAACTGCTACATCCTGTTGGTCAAGAAAAAAGTCATTCTCCATTGATGTTCTGTATTAAATTCACTACACCAACTGATATTAAACTTCTTCACTTCTCTTCTGCCGATAAATACACAAGAACTGGGTTTAAACCATTCAAGCCAGTTCAAAAAGCTTTACCAACCTTTGTTCACCTGAAGGCATATGATGAATCGCCTCATCTGTCATAACTCGATAAATATTATTTATCACAGTTACAACATACCTATTATTAGATGGTTAAATCTATTATTTTAGTTGTCCTTGAATTAATGGAGGAGGATTAATAATAGTGTAAATAAAAGTTTTTGGAAGAGATTTAATGATATAACTTACAATCACCTAGGCTAATTTGTGAAAACTCTGTATAGTTCTTTTTCTACATTTTATGGGCAGAAACATGCATTGAAATAAAGGATAAAAAAGAAGTAAGTTAATATCAAGTACCAGCATTAAAAATTGAATTTAGGTAATTTACATCCGGAAAGTAATTTATAAAGAAAAAAAATAGACATCTCTGAGAATTGAACCCGTAGTCCTCTGCAAAGAAGGCAATTGCCTTAAACACTAGACCAGCTTCCATCCATGGTGACAGTGCGAAATAACTTCTACTCTACTTCCGTGATGTTCTAGTAAATTTTAATTAATTTATTTTTTTTTGAAGGGGGAAGGAAGCTGAGATAAGTGTACCCTATTTTTTCTTCTAGTTTCACAATAAAAATTTTCATCGAGATTCATTACCTAAGGTTAGCGACCTCTCCTTGTCAGCCTTGAAATGTATAATTTGGGACTTCCTTCAAACTGTGCCATATTCACCAGTAGTTCTTTCATTAATGAAAGTTGGTGGCCCATCACACCATGTTTGATCAATTTTCATCACAGCACTCAATCTTTGGCTTCAATGAGAAGTTGTTTAAGAAGGAGAAAGTTTTGGTGTTTGTTCCCTAGCCAGATTTTACAATGTGCTAGATTTTGGTCAACTAGCACATTGTAAATCTTCCATGCCTTCATTTTCCTCTAACTTTCTCCTGAAGAATAATGTTTTCCTGGTTATCACCTTGGCGATAGAAAATATACCTTAAGAACTAAGGACTTCTTTGGTAACATATAGATGAGTCTCTCTTCTGAACTCCAATCATTTATTATCTTTTCCACCCATCTCGTACATTCCAATTCTTCTTCCCTCTTCTGCCTTGATTGTCCATGTTTCTGTGCCATAAAGGAAAACTGGGAGCACAAGGGTGTTTACAGCAACCTAAATTTGGTTATTTATTTAGGGCATGGTTTTTCCACCCGACATTCAGCTTTGATACTGTGTCCCTTGTTTTCAAGATTCTTTAACTTATTTTTTCTGTTTACCCACCATCCATTCTTACCATAGAAACCAGGTAAATAAAGCTGTCCTCTTTCTCATCATCTTGAATCTTGATTTTGAAAGCGACTCTGCTCAATCTACCGCCTTTGTGTTTGCTAAATGATAATCCTAACTTTTTACTTTCTTTTTGAATTCTTTGGAATAGTTCATTCTTTTTCTCCTCTGATTTAGCACAGAGTAGTGTCATCAGCAAATCTCAGGTTAAAAGGTAAGATTTTGTGAAATATGCCAATAGGAAAAATGAGATGCATCATAAAAGCAGAGCCTTACTCTATTAAGAATCTCTAAAGATAATTGGCACATTTTGCTATCTAAGTGGAGTATTTATTTACAGTATCAATAATAAATATTTATTTGTCATAAATACAGTGCAATTTAGCTAACAGCTAGGTGGCAAAGCAGGGCTTGACCCTCAAGCATTAAAACATGCACAATGGAAGAATTATCAATTCAATAGAATACCAATACAATTATCAAATGAAGAATTAAAAAAAACTATTGGATTCAATTTTAAAGCTATATAATTTCTTATTAAAACATTTGATATTTTCAGGAAGAGGTTCCAAAATTCTTTCGGTAGCTCATTCCATTCCTTGATACCTCTATTCAGAAAAGAGTACTGAGTTGAGTCACATTTTTGGGCTAACAACCTCATCTTACATCTATTGTTGCCACTACCATGGTAACAGAAACATGTTTTATCATAACTCATTTACACTTGGAGGGAGTATGCAGATTTGAAGGGATTAATGCAGCAGATCTAACCTGAGGCTCATCAAAACCTATCTTAACCCGTAGATTACCCTTCAAAATTTACACCGATTATTATATATGAGCTCTGCACCAACTACCTTGTTACACCTGAAATTGGTCTTTATTTTGTACTGTGTACATAATTTTTTTTTTCAAGACAGTAAGCTCAAATAATAATTTATTTATCCAGTAATTTTATTTTTCCTTAAATCCTTAACCCAAATATAGATCTTCATAGATATAACCTTAATGTAATTATTTTAATTATGCACAAACCTTACCTTTCCACAGCATGGGTACCATTGCCTTTGTGGGATGAAACCTTTTTTGAAGCTTGAAAAAAAAAATTTTTTAAAGTGCTGTTAAAAAGTTAATAACAAAATTCTATACATTTCATATATTAAGCACTTTGCTATTGTAAATTACTTAATATTAATATAATAAGTAACTTTGAGGTGGTAAAACAATGGTATATGTAGTTTACTCAGTCTATCAATAAATGCATTAAAGTATCTTGATATGTAGTTACTAATCTGGTATAGATTAGAATACAGTAGAGCACATAGGAAGGATGTTTTAAAGGAATTTGGATAAGTTTAATTGTAAATTGATGAAAAATGTTCATTTAAATAATATTGGCACAGACTGAACTGCACATACACAACTATTTTTACTAAATAAGAAAATCACATTTCAGTAGCTCATGAAGTTGCATATAAATTTGATATCGTGTGATAGGCAATTTAATGTGTTTCTTGCAGGAAACCATGATAACAATATCAATCTCCCATCTTCTTGAAAATACCTTCTATGCCAAATTTCATGTAGTTAATTCTTTCTAGTTGAGAACTGCTTTGTTGAATTGAACTTCCTCTACTTTTAATTATCTTCCATTGCAATATAAATTCTTTGCAATATCATTTTCAATTATATGTGTGAGGAAGAAGTGACAAGGAAGGTGTGATAAATTCATTGATATTATTCATCAGTGAATTCCAACATTGTAGTCCATTTACTATGGTATGTGTTAATGCATGGAACAAACGCCTCCATGGTATAAATAAATGCATGTCATTATGTTATTTACTATATCAAAGTGCTCTATTCTCCCACATGTGTATATCTGTAGACAACAGTAAAAAACAAAGTTGTGTCGTATGTATTGAAAAGAACTGGAAATGGGATGAATAGTATTATCCTCAAATTCAAATATCATTGTATCTCAAATAGTCAAATACCTGGAATACTAGAATTGCTACTATTTTATTAAATATTTATCTGCTAGTTCATAGACTTCAACTCAATTTGGTGAAACCACATTATAAAGGAAATTAAACTTTGTCACAAAAAATGTTAAACCCACAAATTTTAATTTAATTTTTCTGTTAAATTATTTGTTTCTGTATAAGTAACAAGATAAAGCTTTTCTTTAAATGAATCCATAGAATGGTAATTGTATGGGGTTTTCCTCCCCTTGATATGCATTTTATTGCTATACAAGGTTTAATTTTAGCCTAAATGACAATTTAGTATTTAGGATTGCAATGTATAAAAGGATAGCAGGGCATAAGCTCAGAAACTTTTATGTAAGATTCATTAGCTATTCACGAGATTACTCCCGATTGGAGAAAAAGGTGCACTGTGTCATTTCTTCTAAATTAATCATGAAAACGTATAGGAGAGCGAAGGTTTTTATTCATTAACAAAGTTCTAACTGAGCAGCCACCGACAATGATCTTTGCAATCTGTCTTTAGCATAACTTCGCAACAAGTTCAGAATATTTTTCACAGTGATGAGCTTTTCTTGGGGTAGCAGTATCATAGAATTGATTTATTACTGAACAAAATAAACAAAAACAAGTATTTATGGAAAATAATTATGCCACATATATTTTGGTTATTCATTTGTTACATGTCTCTCTCTCATGGAATGTTTTGTCTATGTTATGCAACATAATCACTGAATGGGTTTTAATTTAACAGACAATGAACCTAATATTATAATATAGTATAGACCTGACTACTAACCCGACTGTAGTAGACATGACTTTCTAAGGAGTCTACTGTTTTTTCTGAAGCATTGCACAACCTTGACATTTTAAATGATTTCTCAGCTCCGGATACATTATACTTCCCTGTCATTTAGATGCCAAATTTTGTTCTCCCTCTACCTTACCCTCATTAATTCTTTTTATTGACTTGTGATTAATATCTCTTATACACAGTTTTCCTGGCTTGGAATTACCACTCACAGTTATCCTCCCCTCACCCACTGTTTTCCATTTTCTTTTCTCACCCAACATCCTTTCCAGCTCTGTGAAATGCATATAGAAAAAAGTGAGTCACCCCTTCATTAGCCTTGTGCAACACCCTCTTTGGTATATTATTAGGTCCTGGTGTGAGGTCAAACTGACAATTCCTTCTGTACCTCTCTTGGTTATGTATGAATAATTTTGTACAATTTTATGGTACAACTCCAGTAATTAACCTTCTCTTGATCCCTAAGGTTGTGTTCATCTATTGATTTTTTCTTTCTGAATGTTGTGTATGCGTATATTTCAAATAACTAGTTCAAATTTAAAATCAATGTCTCCTCCATTGTATTGGTATTATTATATTTTTTTCTAAACCAACTTAATATAGAGCATACTAATGGTGGAATAGTTTAAAATGGGATTGTTGGCTGAATCTTAGATTCATTGTAAGAATGATTTGCCTGTTTGAAACTGATATGACTTTATGATTTTGCCAAAGAAATAGATAGTAATTCAGATCACATTAGTTAGATTTTAGCTTAGCAAATAATTATTAGATCAGCTGTCAGTTCATCTACATGCTCCAAGTGCATATTATAACCATGTTTTATATTGAGAATCAAAAGCCCAGAGGTTATTGAGTGTCTGTGTCATTGATTGCTGGATAAATCATGTTGGTGTAGTTTTTCATTATTGCCAATATGGTAAACCATGAAGATGCTAGCAGAATTATACTGATATCTTATATGTTGATGACTCTTATGTAAATGAATTGATAATCACTATTGATTTCAGAGTATTTATTTGTCATATTCAGTATTTTACCATGAATAAACATCACAACCCACAAGTCTTATGATTAATTGAACCTTTTATTGACAGGGTTATATATTTTTTAATTTAATGATTACATAAAAAGTCTCAACTTGCTGCCAAAAATACATTGAGCAGTACAAAATTGAGATAACAATTGTTAGAATTGGTTTAGCATCTGAAAAAAAGTGACAATTTTGAATGAGAAATTGTCGTCTAGTATCACATCCTATTATTGAAGTTCAACGTATATTAAATCAATATAATTTCCTCTTAAATTCATAGCACATGGAGTGGAGACAATGTCAGAATTCAATAGCAAGGTGACCGAAATAAAATTTTCACCTGAAGAAGATCTGGATCAAAATAATGAGACAGATAAGAATCCTAAAGACCTCAGACCAAGAGGTAAATGTAGTAAAAGGTTAGTTATTTCCAAAATATATATTATTTAAATAAAGATTTTCTTACAGTATAAAACGTATGATATGACATTTTACTCAGATACTACTATATTTAGCTTGAGAACAATAATTTAAATTCTAATTGAGGCACAAAGCATCAGTAACCCAGTAGACTCCTTGAATGAAAACAAAGAATGAGTAATATACCAAATAATAGACTATAGTTTTCACTTCATAAAGCTACTAAGCAGCTAATGAAGGGTAAAAAAAGTTTTTTGAATTTATGAAACCTATTTTTACCTTCACGTAAATTATGGATTACATGGTAGAAGAGCATTTGACCAATATATTACCCATAAAATTTTTAATGTTTGTCTTAAGTTATTGAAGAATTGAGTTGGTTCAGTGAACTGCCACCTTCATTAGAAAAGCCATTCAATGTTATTTTAATGGCATTACCAACAATTTAAAGGCATTCAGCCTTTGTATCATTTATCTATAAAAGAAATATTTGCAATACCTTCAGTGTTTATTCTTTTATTTTCACCTCTTTCTACTACAGGTATATGATTGACTTAATCCTGATTTTTATTTCAGGAGGCAAGCAAAAAAAACTGGGAAATCAGAAAGACCAAAAGGTAATGACTTATAATATTATTATTTTTGTATTCTTAGGTACTAATTTAAATTTGAGTATTCTTGTTCTAAGTGGCAATAATTACAGAAAACAAATTTATTTTATTTATTTGAGAAATAGCCCACATACAGCAATTTGCCAATTTACAGTAATACTAAGTCACCTCATTAACATTAAGAATGTTTTCTGGTAACTTCCTATAACAATGAAATTATATTTATAGAACACCTTGAATGTTTAAAGGCCGTATTCCACTGTGCTATTACAATTGTTGAGTTTACCTCCAATCGCTCAGGCTCATGATAATTGCAGCTTTCCTATTGCAATCTCACTTTGGAATGGATATTTTTTTAACTCTGGCTAATAAAAATGCCTGTGGTGCTAAGGTCTGGGAAAAAATGATCATTTGACCCATCAAAGGTATCAGGAAACTTGAGTGGCACCTGCACACAACTGAATGCTCCTAATCACATGGAAATAAGAAAATGTCCTATTTGTTAGGGGAAATCTCAATTATATCCTTTCTACCAATTCTACTATGTGATTATTCAGAGATTGTGATTAAAAAAACCACAGTGTATATAGTGCAAAATGGCCTGAAAGTTATACTCTGAAACTTTTTTTAAATTCATCATTCTGAGTAATTTTTCATGACCCTTATAAATAATGTACTTTACTTAGCCTACTTAACTCCTCCTAAGTTTTATGACATTTTTACAGACACCCCACCCAATATGTACAGTATTTAACTCCATCTAATTTGTGCATATAATATTCTAACTTTTATTGCAGGTTTCTATGTTATATTACCTCAGTATAATACTTCAACTTTCCCTAACTTCCTTTTAAGGACTTCCTGACTTTTCCGAAGTCCACCAAACAAAACTTAAGCAAAATTATGCTGTTGAGAGGTAAAAATATAATGGTAAATGAAGCACAGGGCTTTCACTTTGTTAAATGGGATTTTTCATAAAATGGGGGTTCGTTAATGATAGATATTCACCTATGCATTTACATAGGAAATTGACCAGGACCATAGGAATCTTTCATTGAACCGAATATTTTGTTAGGTAGAGGGACATTATGTAGAGGTTTTACTGTACCATTAAGTACCTATCTAAAGTATGATTTAGTTTCCTACCTTGCCTACCCAACATTCTACCCTCTAGTTCCATATTCAACAACACATCACCTCTTGAGTACCCATTCCATTCACATTTCTTGCCTTTTTTTTTTTTAGATTTCACTATACAATTGCATCTACTCACCTACCATTTTTAACTATTCTCCATTAGTTTTCTCCTCCATCCACGTCACCTTCTCCATCCTTTGCTAAACTCAAATTTCAAAATCCTAAAGTCTATGCTCATTATCCTTCCTCAATTAAGTAGTTTAATTTTTATTAATTAAGTAATTTAAATCAATTAAGTAGTCCATTTTTTCATAATACATGTTGCATAATGTTACAAGTATTCAGGTTGCCCCTTTTGTTGATAATGGTGATTTCACTTAGTGAACACAAAAATTCCATGAGAAGAATATCCATATTAATGAGTTTCTACTGCATCATTTTTTCAGGATCTGCCAAAACGGTAATTTTCCAGACTAGTGGAACCAAACCCAGTGATTCAAATGATGGCCAGGTTAAGGAAAATTCAGCAGTCAGAACCTCCAGCGATGTAGTACCTGTGCCCAATGCACGAGTCCTTAGGTCATCCAAAAATGCCAAACCGCCAGTTGTGACTCCAAATACAAGTGAAAAAATTATATCTGAAGAGAGAGTGTCCAATTCCAGTTCATCTTGTGCTGTAGTTAAAACCACTCCAATTAAGAAAATGGTTCCTCAGCAGGTGAATAGTCTTAGCCCAAATGCTATCAGAAAACTTATTTCGTCTGTTGTAGACTCAGATCAAGACGCTAAATGTGATGGTGTTACCATGAATACATGTAATTCAGAAAGGGTGTGCTCAAGTAGTGAATCGGGAGAGGACAAGACACAACACGTCTCCGATGAAGTGAAATCTGTCAATGCAAATCTGTGGAAAAAATCATTTTCCCAGTTGGAAATAAGTAAATTTTTACAAGAAAGTGAAGCCAAAGATACTACAGGTCCAATTTCATCTTTGAAAAGCCAATTCTTGCAAAATAAATTGAACCAAAATCAAAGAGTGTGGAATTTGGAAGCATTAGGCTCAACTTCAGATCCCCAAATTAAAAATGTACCATCTAAAAAAAGGAAGAGTTAGTGTATACTTGGAATTATTGGAATGATAAACATTGTTTAGGCATTGAGCTAGGGAGCTGCTAAATAATATTCTTACTTAAATTGGATATAAATATATATGCATAGAAGCATTGAGTGTGAGAGATTTGAGTGAAATAATACAAATGTCTTCATATAGATGACAAAAATTTGTGTGTAAAATTTTCACAAGAGAGGCCTTTTGTTGAGCAGAGGTTTTGTGTGTATGGCTCTCTCTTTCGTATTTAAGTACATTAATCATATTATTACTCATCCTCTCCGTTGCTAAAATAAGTCTGTATTGCATGTGGGAATGAGTTAAATGAAAACTAATAAGGAAACAAGTTTCTAGCAAGCCATTGTGTTGACTATTGCCTTATGTTTATTATTGTTAACTGCAAAAGATTTCATTGGAAAATTTTTTGATGGTTACTGAATGCCGAAACAAATCTCTCCTTCCTTAGGAGAGGACAGAGGCTTGTAAATAATGACCATGATGTGAATAATTTTTCAACTCGTAAAATTTGTATGTAAAAATACTGAAAATGTTTTAGAAATGCAGTATACATGGAATTTAAATAAATGTTATTTTTCTACTGTTAAATTTACTAAAAATCAGTCATTAAGATGTATAATCCAAGTGTAATATTTATTTTGAATATTAGCAATAATACTTTGTACACACAAGATCTGTTCAGGACATCTCGAACTGAACTTTTATTAATTCACTTGAAAGGGTGATTTCTTTGAAATGACAGTGTCATTGTTTGAATAAACCTAATGAATAGCTACTACAGTTTGTTTTATTGCATATTTTGTCTTAATTTTTATTTATAAGGTAATCTTATCATAATGTTATCCTATTAAATTTTCCTGATGAATCCTATGCACGATCAGCATATTTGTGTCATCCTGTAATAATTTGTCAAACTCACTGGAACTGTTAAGATTAGAATCATATGGTTAATAAGTTACAGGAGGCTAAAAAGGTTCCCAAATGTTGAGAATGTTTTATTAGTTCGCCTTTTTATAGACCATGAAAACAGGTGCATTTTGCATTACATTAAATCATTTTACAATTATATAATTTCTCCCTGGCATCATTCCATGTAAAATGGACAGTATTACCTACATTTTCCACACTCACCATTTTACAATTATGGCTGTTTTCACCCAATCAACCTTCCTCTTAGTATCCTTCAACTTGTGATTCTGTTGATAAACAATAATTATAACTTTAATTTATATACTTATATAATATATAACCCTCCCCATGGACTATGACCTTGACGTGGTGGAAGGGCTTGTGTGTTCCAATGACCCTTAGAGCTTCACTGGCAGGAGCAATTATTTTGCTC
>WURS02025516.1:0-11793 GCA_011762765.2 Rhinocypha anisoptera | reverse complement strand
TTCCCCACTATCGAGGAATAATCGAGGAGTCGCACATGTGATGCGAGGGGGGGGGGGGCTGGGATGGGGGACTAAAGGATAGCAGGTCGAGGAGACTCCTGAAAGCCGCGGCGCACGTGCAATTACTTCACTGTGGACGACGGCGGCGGCGACTGCGAGCACGAGGCGCACAATCCGAGAAGCGGACTGATGTATGAACGTATATCTGGCATCGTAAAATGGTAATGCGAGCAAACACACATACGCTTAAGCATTAGTTACTGCCCTAGAACGAGAATGATGACCTTCATAATATTACAAGCTTTTGTTCTCGTGCCTAGCAAATCCCCACCGCAACACCCAGGAAACCTGTGCCTACATTTTAAAATCACATCGGAAACAATGCCACCTAATGAAACTTATTACTGAATGGCAGAAGATCTTGAAAGGAAACGATTCTGCAAAGGCAATATCCGGTCTATAACGGTGATTCAACTTCCATGTTCTCTATCTGAATGTCGTCGGAAAGCTGTCTATATCATCAAACAGCAAAGAGAATGCACACTGGTTCCGATAATTAGTAGACACTACATTGCATTTTATTACCACCTTTATATTATAGTAAATTCAGAGAAGGTCGAGATCCCAAGAATCACGACAAAGAGCACGTGAATAGTATATACGAGGCTTACTCGCCATGGTACGCAGAGCATTAGGGTGATATCCCAACAGCTAAACTAAGCATGTGATGACTTTCCAGATACCTAACTTACAGTGTGATGACTCAGGAAACTAGGAAGAAAACTGACTTTCTGCCCTGGATATGTGAACTGCCAACTTTGAGCCTCACTCATCTTTGGGATTAAGGAATTTCTGGTTTCAAGTGTGCTCACAGAACTTCTTCCCTATACTTTCTCTCTGATAACTACGATATGACCGCAGGAGATGATAAAGAAATAGTTATGGAGAGAAACTAAGTAAATATGTAGAGCTGGTGAGAATGAAAAATGTGTCAATCCAAGTCCAAGCAGTATACAAGATCAACTCATTCTGACAATTTAAGTTGGTGGTTCAGACATTGGCTCAGATTTTTCTTAGATGAACGTAAAATACCAGATGGTTGTATCACTTTAACTATTAATAAGTAGTTTATTTAGTTAATAAGTAGTAATAAGTATGATATGCCTTCTCTTCATGACAAATTAATTTTAATTATTTCCAATTCACCAGGAAAGTAGTATCATAAATGATGTGGCAAACCTGGGATACGTATTCGACTTACAGTGAATGAAAAACAAAAAATATACCGATGATCACTTGGTCATTCAAAAGTTGTGAATTTTCTAGTTCAAGGCGGAAGAGTTATATTTAAATATACGAGTATTAGACATTAGAGCGAGTACCTCAGAATTACGAATGATTAAATTCAATAACTATCTTTCCCAAAGTGAAAACAGAAGTAGCTAATAAAAGAAATGACCAATATAAATCCATCAGTTAAACCTTGACTCTGCAAGTAAAGCCAGCAGAATCATGATAATTGAAACTTGTTACTGAAAATGACTGTAATTTGGATACTTTTCTAACCAAGGCTAAGAGCCGCACTTAATTTACCAAAGCTATGAAAATTCGGAAGTGCCTTTTCGTAAATTAAATAAAATCAGTTCTAGGAATCCCTTTTTCACATACATGGATGGAAATTCAATCAAACACAGGGCATCTTAAGTTTGATTAAAAAATGACTATTGATCGAAAATATGAGGAACCATTTTGTGCGCAATTTTAACAACAGTTAAATTTCATCACAATTATATAACCACGACATCCACGTAGGCGTAGTAAACTAGTACAGGTTTTGACATTTATTATCCGTTCCCAACAAAAAAACGTCAGCGTCTCAGACTACGGTAGTTATGAACTACTAATGCTAAGGAAAGACCAATTAAGTAATTAATGATCTATCTAGACACGCCTTATATCCAATGAAAAGTAGCGATCATGAACCAGGTAGGGTCAAGTTTCGAGAAACAGGTAATATAAAATTAATGTTTCTCGTGTCATTTCTATTTTTGTCAATGGAAAATCGAATACTAATATAAGTACAAATCGCAAAAACTACATTTATTTGGCGTAAAACCAAATCCGAACGATAAAATAAATTTATCTTTGTCCGTGAGCATAAATTTACAGCAGCGCTGAAGTAGCTCACCCGTAAGCACATTTTAGACTTTTTTCTGTCTGATGTGACTTAAGAAGGCGGAGCAAATGTTGAGTTAGTTGACCTTAAATTGTGACAACATAATTATACGAATAATAACAACGCACATACAAAAATATAAACGAGGAGAGTGTATAATTTGATATCAGGTTTGGACTCCCTAGGCAAGAAAAAAATGTCTATTCAACCACGAGCTACTATGCACAGCTGACTATAGGAGAGTCCCAAAATTATGCTATATCTACAGATAATCCATAATAAACCAAGTTTGGAAGATTTTCTTGGGAGTTACTCAATTGTAAATTGCATTGGGCAAAACCAACGGAAAGGCATAACTGAACCTGTTATTTTCACACTTCGGTGGAAAGGTCGTATCAAAACTCAACATACAAAACCAACACGGGTTGTTGACCAGGGGTGCTACAGTTAATAATAACGGTAAAATAGGTCACTACACGACTTCAAATCCCTTACTTCCACTTTAATGGGCATAAGTAATTTATACATTTCGCCAAACAGTTTACGAACATAGAAATATTTATGAAATTTTTTAGGGAGTTGACGAAACCGGCAACATCCAAACAATGATATTCGCCAGTCGCTGCTTAAATGTGATAACTTCATTGCTATTCCTAAAAATACCCGGGTAATAAAGTAGAGCTGCAACAACTTAAATACATATTGAGCATAACTGTTGAAATTCCCATGAAATTAAAAAAGGTGGACTAAGATTATGTAATAGTCTAGTTGAAAATCTTTATGAAAAACTTGGTAAATGCAATGCATTCATTATTTCCACGATAATCAAAGTATTACCGACCAAAAAGTTCACCACATAGGTATGAAAAGATAGTAAATGCTTACTGAATTATCATCACACGCTGTGACTCATTCCAATTCTAAGCGCGTGAACAAAGCAAGAAACAAAACAAAACATTACGACAAATGCAAAAAAAACGCTTAGTAGCTTCTACCAGAAGGATTTCAGTATTTTCAAGTCTTTAACATAATACTTAAGAACTTACAAAAATATTGTTTCATGAGGAATGATGTGCCTAATGTTTATGTAAACTTCAACCACTAACGGCTAACTACAATTCACACAATGGTATCTCATTTATTATAAAAATGAGAAACGACACACGAAAAATGTTATACCGAGGTTCAAGGTTAGGCAAAAGAAACCTAAACATCAATATATCGTTGCCACGTTCATCACCTGTATGAAAAGCATAACGATTTTAACCCGGTAAAACCAAACATTTGAAAAACACGTAAATAAACAATGCAGTTAATCGCTCAATTATACGAATTGAGCGATGATATGCCTCAACATAATATTATATGGCCAGAAAAAAATATTCTGGTCATTCGTCTTCTAAATTCTCGAACTAATCATGAAACCCACACCGGAATAATTGTGTATGACGATTGTGGATTTCCGCAATAATGTCACATTAATATATTTACATGATGCATAAGAACATTAACAGTTAAATATAACAAATAATAATAAACATAGGTGCTTGAAAATGTGCATTTTAGTTTGTGATGCAACATTAATCCAGTAAGAAGATACCAAGAAATGACAGAGCAAAACAGAAAGCTCCTCACCTGATCAAGCAGCATCATTAAAAGAGGTATCTTCGAGAGAAGGCATCCTTCACAGCAAGTTGTTGGAAACAGCTAGGTTATTAGAGACACTAGGAAAATGTTTTCTTCGCAAAATCAGCCGCGGTATCCCCGTAAGGATCGTCACACACAATCACAACAACAATTTGAAGGTGGCTTTCTTAATCAACACTCGTCCATAACCTCACGGGTTTATACATCTCACGGTAGATGTCACTGCAACGAATGTTTTTCTGTTTCAAAAGCGGCGATATAGGCGTTGACACGTAAGACATTCTCTGCTCTCCTCCATATTGATTCATAACCAAATACTAACGTATGTTAAAATCGCGATTGACTGGTAATATGCCGAAAATGTCATTAAATGGAGGGGCTTTACTCTCTGCATGATACTCAAACGACTACTAGTTCATGAATAAATCAGTTTAAAACATTCTTTTTTCTCACGGATGCGTATTGTTCGGCGAGAAATCGTGATTTGAAGATGATAGATCTTGACGCCAATAATGATAGTAACTAATTACTTTACGTTGAATTGCACGGATCGTTTAAAATAACATATTTTTTTAACTTGCTCATTTTTGTGGTATAAGAAGCTTCGACCCAAAAGGCGAATTATTAATAACCTCATTTGTCCAAATATTCCCCTCTGATGAAGAAGCATTATTATAATAAAGAAACTTAGTTGCAGTTAATTAATCAATGGGGAAGCTACCGATACCAATTAAAGTAAATACCGTAAGTATTACAATACTGCTGTTATCCAATGCAATAACTCGTTAACTTGCATTTGAAAATTGTACTTAAATTCTCAATGATCGATATATTGTATTTTTCTATGATCTCTTTCGGGTCTGATTTTACCTAGTAAGTTGTTGCTTGCAGGTATTCACGTAAATTAATTTAAATGAACCTCCTGAGGCTGCTCCCTGATTTGAACCGGACTGTGCTAGAGGTTTAACAGAATACGACCTCTCTAGTCTAAACTTCCTCTGGAGAATTCATGAGATTATTTCTCAATATTATCACAATAATACTGAAATAATTAGGTATGTAGGTCACTGATTACTAGCAAAGCCATTTATCTTTTATTGGGTTTAACCATGCATTTATTGAGATTCTCAAGAAGTAAACTTTACCGACCACTATTGCAAATAGTAGAACTTTAACATTTTATACAGATCTTCTTTTGTTAAATGATTGACGTTATCATTTAAAGGATGCATTATTTTTCCTTTATTAACATAATCTTTTATGACAATGCTGCACATTACCTACTTATGATTCAATGAGATTTTCAACTGAATGGTGCTTAACAAACTGGTTGTTTTTTTACTCATTCAGATGACAGAAATGTTTTTCATTGCATGGGTATATTGAAGACCATTGTACTGGCAATATTTTCCCAGCGATAGTAGTGGCCAGGAGTTCAAAATTAATTTAAAAAATCATAATTCCAATTAGTCGGATTTCAGTCTGAAGTGGATTACTCAGTAAAATTTTAGAGGATAGTTTAGAGCGAATTTAAAAAAAAACTTAAATTAACCGGTAGCTTACGTACCATCAACTTGAAGGATTAATAATTGTTTATGTAATTTGAAAACCAGTGGGCCATAATGCACGTTTTGGCAGAAACTGAATTAATTATCAGCATCAATTTTTTTGACAGATGACAGCTTTTAAGGAATAAGACAGCAAATGAGTAATATTTTTGGAGACAAATGGGAGCTCACACATTCTTGTTCTGATGTTTTGTCTTATACTTTTAGGAATGTTTTCTGCATGGAAAAGCATTTTCATAGATTCAAAAACTATATTGAAGAGTTGTAATATGCCCAATCACTTGTTTCTGAATTAAATGTTGGAAAAAGAAAAATGGGGAGTAGAGGTCAAAGTAGTTTAGGACATTTATTAATCTGGGAGGAGAAAAATATTAGTAACTGCCACAGTAAAATAACTTTGGATATATAATAGTTGGCTGCCATATTCTGAGTATTTTAACTTATTTGTTACATATTATTATTGTTGATATTGTTACCAACTGTTAACATGATGTTTATTTCATCAATTGATGACATCAGCATAACAAGAAAAGTATAAGAAAACTATCTGGCCAAATTTTGGTCGAGAAAATATTGATAGCAGAGGGAGAAGTCGGTCTTCTTCTCTCAAAGTTCACTGTGGAGGCCGTCACCTTGTGGAAATCCATGATAGATTGATGGTTTTTTAAAAAATAACTTTTATAATGAAAAGCACTTCACAATCAAAAGTCAGGTTCCTCACTAATTACTAAAAAATTACTATAAAAGTTATTTTTTAAAAAACCATCAATTCTTCTCTCAAATTGAAATAGGCGCTGGAACAAATTATCGTATACCTCCTCTGCGCCATCTGTTAAGTAATATAAGAACTATTTTGTAAATACTATGCATAGTGATGCAAATGAACTTTTATTTGCTATACTTCTCATGCACAACGCCATCCATTCGTGAAAATCACGATTGGATTGGTGAAGATGACGTTTAAGAGTTCGAAGTGATTCCTTTTGGGCGGGTGTCTCGAGGATATGGATGATTATCAAATTATTCATTTTTTTAAGAAAGAGGTTATTCAAACTCGCTCGTAAGCTGTGTTGTAACAGTGACTGGTATGTCAAAGGAAAATTTTATTACAATGGCGTCAGTTCCCATAAGTATTGAAATGAAATACCTTGTTAGCACTAAACCATTTTATGCACTACAGATATTAAATAATTTGTACTCAAAACATTTTTTAGTACTGCAGTGAACCTCGAAGTAGAATGAACTCCCATCGCACAAATAAGATTGCTTACTTTTTTATTTTTCTGAAATTATTTATTTTCTCAGTGAATGTCATATAACGTCCTAGTATATGTTTTATTATTTATAACTAGTCCTTGGTATTGATGGAGTCAGAGCTCATGTTTGGGCCCATGACGTCATTTTAAAAACAATTAAATACTTGTACATATCATTTGTAACCCCTATAATGGTAGATTTATCACGACAGCCATAGCAATTCCTGCCGCTAATGGTGATAACTAAGGAAAAGCATATCATAAAATCACATAATATCATAAAATTAAAAATTTCTAAAGGTTCTGCTTAGAACAATGATATTTTAAAATATAAGCAGTGATTGAATGCGTACCAGGTGGTTTTGAACATATTCAAAGATAATATCAATGAAAATAATCCCAGAACAGTACAAATACTCACAAACCTAATATACATAAACAAAAATTGAACAGAAAACATTCCTGTTGGTACAAAATAAATGTATGTTACAAACGGGAATATTAGTTTCCTAGCAATGGGCTGAAGTTAACATGCTTCATTATAAGATTTGAAACATTAAATGTTAACAACCAAAGTTGGCTGAGATCCATTTTCATCTGACTTTTAAAATATTTCATTTTGCTTTAGGGTCTTCTTGTGAGTTGATGAACTTGAAAACCGAGGAGAAGTCTAACTCGGAAAAATCTGGATTCTTGGCCAGCATGCTGTATAATTGATGGGCCAAGGCTCCCAATGGTGTAACTGCTCCTGCTTGGTTAGCAGCAGACTGGGCCAAACCCAAATCTTTTCTCATGAGGCGATTACCAAAGCCACCCTAGAGAGAGAATCAAAGGCATGATTAAAATCAATGTGTAATTAAAATAACGGCTGAAGTCGATCAAATAATAGATATGGTATCCTGAAAACAAAGCCACTAATAGGGATTACCAAATGGGGTTTTTAATAATCCACTAACAGAAACTATGCCCCAATGTTAAATATTGTACATATTAATTTAGACCACACCATCTAGGATTATTCATTCCATTTACTTTCTTTGCCTCTCTTGAATTCTCCCCTATAATTTACAGACTGGCATAGAGGTGATTATTGCCTCCTACCATTTGTTTCCTTATTTCTCCATTTAGAAACCCTCAATTTATGCTGATTTTTGTCTTCAAGGTCCAAGTTTGAGAGCCATAAAATACTAAATTCTATATTGGATTTTGCACTAATAATTATAAGTCCTTGTCACTAACTCCCAACAATTTGTTAGTGCCCCTTCTTTTAATGAAATTCTTCTCTTAATCCACTTAGTATGAGGATTATGGAAACCGCTAAGCCAGTCTGTAATTAAATAAACAGGAAAAGTAAGTCATCTGCAAATCTCAATGAAAAAAATAGTATCTGGTGTTCTTCCATTCCTACCTTCATGCCTTCGATAGAATAACTGTCTGCATTTCAGTTATACCCTCAAATGATTTTCTCAATATTTAGATAGTGCATTTATAAGACTTCAACATGCACATATTTTACTCAACTTCTATCTACCTATTTCTCGATTTTAGTCCATTTATGGACCATTTTCACTAATAATAATAAAAAAACAATGAAGCACTATAGGACTTGCCTGCTAGATCTTGTGACACTTATTGTCTAAGTCTTTATTTATTTCCCCATTGAATACTCTGAGTTCAGTATGCAATTTAACAAACATATCAATTGTATTGTATTCATTTATGTGAAAGGTATATAATGATCCAATTATAAACAACATATTACACTATTATAAAAAGTATATATCAACATTACAGAGCATCTATTAGTGATGAACTCATTAACAGTATAAAAACATAATTTAGATACATGAAAATTAATTTTGAAAAGGAAAAAAAAATATTTTCTGCTAAATGTTAATTTGCTATAATTTGGCACTCATGGAGCAAAGTTAATTGGGCATCATTTACATAGTGGCTTATTTTATATGAAGATCATTTCTTCTCCTAGTTATATAGGTAAATTTTTTTGTTATTATTTCTGAGAAATAAAGCCATATTTTTTTTTACAAAAGTAATAGACTGAGGGGTCTGTGGACAAAATGGAGAAACTTCATAATAGTGGTCTAAAATTTTCAAGGTAGTAGGCTCTAAAATATGTATTGTCCAGAGTTCTAATTAGTTCTTTGAAGAGAAGTGATTTATTTACTTTTGAGGAAGATACTTCCCATATTATATTAAAGAAATATGAGTCTAAAATAAACCATAATATGTATAAGGTTTTTAGTATGTTAATGTAGACAGTGTGTATCAGTACTGATACACGATAATAGATGAGTGTAATTTTTTACTGAGAAAGGCAATCAATATAGACCCCCAGAACTTTTAGGTCATCAATTACATAATAGCTGGTTGTTGTCTTTTAGTTTACTATTTTTTGCTGAGAACTTTGTGGCCTGAGTTTTAGATCGAGTTAGGACAAGATTATTGTTATTACACCATGTTTACATGTATTCAATTAGTGATTTACCCAATGCAAACACGTGACAAAGTTTTCTTGCCTACCACAGCACCCACATCATCAGTGAATATAACAAAGTTCAAGGAATTGTTTATCTGCAATTTGATGGAGATCATTTAGAAACATTAGAAAGAGGACTGGGACTAACACAACCCTGTTGAACTCCTTTAGTAGTCACCAATGGAGAGGAAAAATTGAAATTCCTATCCATCTGTAAATGGTACCATTTATAAACCACTGCTGAAATACAGTCCAAGGCACTGTTGGGCTATACCTCATATTCCCAATTGTTCACATAATGGATAATAGCTTTTCATGGTCTATAACATCAAGTACCCATATCAGATTGAAAAATAAAACCATTGCTTTGAATCAGACAGACACACCATAAATCAGACTTTAAGTTCTAAATGAGAGCACAGGAGTTAAATTTGTCTGCACAGTCATAGATACTTTCCTGTTATTCCATCTATGTCTGTTGAGTCATTTTTCCTACCTTGGTAATATAAGAACAGAGCTAAAACTGCTACATGGTTTGAGATACAAATAATTACAGAAAACAGCAATGGGAAGGTGCTATCACAGAATTATTAAGAACTGGTAACAAAAAAATATTAAATTTATTAGCAAATTGAAAAGGATCAGCTGCTATGCTATTAACTTCACTGAATTAAGCATGTAGTTTCATGATTAATGAACTTTAATTGTGTTTTATTATTTCTAATGTACTTTGGAGAAATTTGAAGTATTAATGAATCTCATATTATTCTATTCCCGGTTAGATATTATTATGACATACCTGTACTGTTTTTTAAGTTAAATAAAGATACTGTTTATAGAGTTACGATAGATACTGATAATTTACATATATTTACTGTACACAAATTAGAAAAAAAGATTGATGTAACTTCTGGTGAGGGCTTCTCAGACAACTATTCTCGAGAGTAAATCAATTGCAGAGGCATGATCCCAAAGTTCAGTATAATAGTTTAGATGAACATAGAATACGACAAACTAAATACTAATTGGGGATTATTTGTTGTAGTTTGAATTACGAGTAAACTAATTTGGATTGGGTGGTGATGATGTAAGATGGAGTACACATACTAATTCAGTTTACTTTCTAGTACAAAGCCAATCAGCTTTACATAATATAGGTGAGCTATTAAACACTCGTATACAAGTGAAAATGTAGTCAACTGTTTTTCATTATCATTCACAGCAAACCTATTGGCTGAGAATCACTTTGGCACCACAGACATGATACATGAAAACTGAGTCATTGGCAATGAGTAAAGATTCCTAAAGAAGTACCAAAACCATTCAATATTATGTCAACTACATGTTTGCCCCTAGAAGAGGTAGACACTTCAACAGAAGTGAAATTGTGAGTGTGTAAACAAATTAATGTTAGATTTTTAGTTAATTAATGAATTAATGTTAGATTAACAGGACATTGTTTTGCTTCATGATTATCATCAAGTGTTTTAATAAAACATAGCAGGATAGAAATCAGATAATAATTGGAAGAAAAATTTGTGGTACCAGTTTTGCAGACTATGACAATTTCAATTTAGAAATTTGGTGACACTATTGAACTAAAAACAAGTAATATATTGAAGCAGGGGGTTCATCAAAAACCAAGCAAGTTCTTTGATTAATTTTGTAGGTAAACCATAAATGCAAATGCATTATGTAGAATTTAAAAAAATTGCCATCAAGTAAAGGAAAAAATGTTTTTATGTTAATTTTTTTAAAATCACAGAATGAGCATAGAAAATAAACGATACTTATATGCATGAAGTCCAGCTTTGGTAAATACAAATTCAAGTCTGCAGAAAATGAATTGATAAAAATAGTGACACATTTTCACATAAAACTGAACTAATGATAACAATGACGTATATTGTCCATGGGTTAAGACACAGGATGGAATAATATATGTACATGTAAGATTGTGCACTAAATAATGGGATGATTTCTAATAAATACATGTATTGCATTACAAAATTGCACAGTGTTAGTTTTAGCTTCGTTGGAGGTAGTGTGCCAACCAACAATATAATTATTTTTTAAAGAGTAAACAGTCAAGTACTATTTATCCCCATTACTAAATTCTGGAAAATACTTTAACGTCACATATAAATGGATACATCTTTTTTAGGTACCAATATTAGTACCATGATGGGTTTTATGGACTAATTAGTTAGGACATAGCATGCAGTAAATTCAAAGTAGGTAGTTTCCTAACACAGGGGCACAATATCTATAATTCTTCCTAGAAGGGCCAACCTGACCAGCTGGATGACAATATCTTTGATAATTCAACCAAAAGTGTCCTAGTGCATGATGATGTGTTGGATGAATTTCACTATTCATTAATATTTGTAGCACACCATAAAAGAAAAACTAATACTTTTGCTGAAATTTTAGTATATCTATTAAACAAGAAGATATAATTGCCAAATATGTATTGGGCAACTTTTCTACATTTTATTTTATATGTCACATCTGCAACAATATGGATTATATTTCCATATACCTAAATGTGGGGAACAAAGAAAAAAGTTTTACACTTGAGTTTATTTTTCATGTGCCAGCTGCTAGTAAGATAATGAAAAAAATATAAAACATGTACAACAGAAATGA
>WURS02025505.1:5000-11793 GCA_011762765.2 Rhinocypha anisoptera | reverse complement strand
CTCTCTCTCTCTCTCTCTCTCTCTCTCTCTCTCTCTCTCTCTCTCTCTCTCTCTCTCTCTCTCTCTGATATATTAGACATTAGCCTGAAAGTGTGACCCGCCATCTATATATGCTTTCAATGGAATTAACCTTTAATGTTGTCACACTTTCTCGCCAATCTCTCTGATATATAAGACATTAGCCTGAAAGTGTGACACGCCATCTATATATGCTTTCAATGAAATTAACCCTTAATGTTGTCACACTTTCTTGCCAATCTCAGTTTGATATATTAGACATTGGCGTGAAAGTGTGACCCGCCCTCTATATATGCTTTCAATGGAACTAACCCTCAATGTTGTCACACTTTCACGCCAATCTCTCCTTGATATATTAGACATTGACCTGAAAGTGTGATACGCTATTTATATATGCTTTCAATGGAATTAACCCACAATGTTGTTACACTTTCCCTCCAATCTCTCTTATATATATTAGACATTGGCCTAAAAGTGTGACACACGCCATCTATATATGCTTTCAATGGAATTAACCCGTCAATGTTGTCACACTTTCCCACCAATCTCTCTCCCTCTCTCTCTCTCTGATATATATTAGAAATTGGCATGAAAATGTGACACGCTTTCCAAATGGAAGTAATCTTCAATTTTGTCACACTTTCCCGTCAATCTCTCTAATATATATTAGACATTGGTCTGAAAGTGTAACTCGCTATCTATAGAATTAACCCTCAATTTTGTCACACTATCTCACCAATCTTTCTTTTAGTCAAGAGTCAACTCTTAACGTAGTAAGTGTATTATTTCTTTCTGTACAATATCAGAAATGTCTAATATATCAGTAAGATTGGCGGGAAAGTGTGACAACATTGAAAAGCATATATAAATGGCGTGTGTCACACTTTCAGGCCAATGTCTAATATACATATTATTTTAACAACCCCAAACAGTCATCCTGGAACAGGAAGCACTAACTCTCACCAACACGGAACTCAAAGCCAAGCCAACCTTTGCAATCACATTTAATCAATCGAATCACTGGAAGAATTACGCAACATTAAACGCAGTACGTTATGGTTTTGCCACCCGTGAATTGGTGTATCTGTTTGCAACTGATCAGGTTTGCATATTTCCCAAGAATGGCACCAAACCAACGGATATTGATTGTGTCCAGTGGAATCACTTTTTCCCTTGCTCGATTGAACCTACATCAGATCAATTGGATGGTGGTATGTTGAAACGCATTATTATTATTATTTAAGCATTGGCCTGAATATGTGACACGCCATAGGCTTTTAATTGGAACTAACCGCTAATGTTGTCACACTTTCCCGCCTATCTCTCTCTCTCTCTCTGATATATTAGACATTGGCCTAAAAGTGTGACACGCCATTTATATATGTTTCTAATGAAACTAACCCTTAATGTTGTCGCACTTTCCCTCCAATTTCTCTTATTAATTAAAAATTGGTGTGAAAGTGTGACACGCCATTTATAAATGTTTCTAATGAAACTAACCTCTCAATGTTGTCACACTTTCCCGCCAATCTCTTTGTTATATATTAAACATTGGTCGGAAAGTGTGACACGTTATCTATATATGTTTTTAATAGAACTAACCCGTAATGTTGTCACACTTTCTCGCCAATTTTCTTTGATATATATTAGACATTAACCTAAAAGTGTGACACGCCATTTATATATGCTTTCAATGGAACTAACCTATCAATTTTGTCACACTTTCCCTACAATCTCTTTGATAAATATTAGACATTAACCTGAAAGTGTGACACGCCATTTATATATGCTTTCTATTGGAACTAACTCTTAATGTTGTCACACTTTCCCGCTCATCTCTCTCTCTCTCTCTCTTTCTCTCTCTCTCTCTTTCTCTCTCTCTCTCTCTAATATATTAGACAATAGCCTGAAAGTGTGACACGCCATTTATATATGCTTTGGAATGGAACTAACCATTCAATGTTGTCACACTTTCCCGCCAATCTCAGATACTAGACTATGCTATACTACTTATTTATTTAACCCTTTCGATCCCGAAGACGCAATCGGGACGTATGTGTCCCACTCATTCAATATAAGGCTTATCTTTTACTGATAATCTTTGGGATCGAAAGGGTTAATCTGTAATGTACTTTTTTTAAACTTTCTAACTATCCAGGTATTGCAAGCATAATCCTCTTCTGGATCCTGTTCAGCTTAGCCATACTTTCAACCATTGCAACATTTATCTTCTTTGTTATTCGAAATTGTAACCAATCACCTTCGAATGTTCCATTTACGGGAACTTCCGGTTTGAAGAGTCAAACGTGGACTCCAACTTACGGTCATCCCATTATGGTCAGTGTACAAACTCCGTTTCTTCCGGAAAGTTTCCCAAAAACTTCCGATCAAACTACACCAGTAGAAACCAAGAGTCAAAGCATGGATACCAAAAGTGTCAAATCGCAAAAAGCATCAAAAATCGATTCAAAACCAGACAAATCAATCCTCTATCATAAGCTAAGTCAACTTTGTGGAATAATTGAGACCAAGCTTGAGAGTAAGAAAAGTGAGAAAAAGATGAAAACGAAAAAGAAGAAGACAAAGAAGAAGAAGAAGGAACAAAACCAAAGTCCAGAAGAATCAAGCAAACCAAAAAGTAACCGTACAGATTCTCCTAAATCATCATCGGAAGTTAGCGAGGTTTCATCTACGGAAATTTCACATAGGAAAACGGGAGAAAATTAATCCATTGTAAATAAATAAATAAATAAAAATTAAAATGAGAAACTTGAAGAGAATTTTAAAAAAATATGTAACTGATATTCGTATTTGACATAATAATAAACTTATTAATTTTGCATTTATATTACTAATTATATTTAACCTTTTCGCGCCCCGAAGGCGCTATTGGGACGTATGTGCCTCTCTCATTCAAATAGCAATATAAAACTTTTTTTATCTAATAATCTTTGCGATTGAAAAGGTTAAATAATAAATTTCCAAATTCGTCCAATTAACCTTTTCGCACCCCGAAGCCGCTATCGGGACGTATATGTCCCTCTCATTTAATTAACGATATATGGTTTATTTTTTACTGATAATCTTGGGGATCAAAAGGCTTAAGTTTTAGGGTTGTATTTAACCCTTTCGCACCCCGAAGCCGCTATCGGGACGTATGTGTCCTTCTCATTTAATTAGCGATATAAGGTTTATTTTTTACTGATAATCTTGGGGATCAAAAAACTTAAGTTTTAGGGTTGTATTTAACCCTTTCGCACCCCGAAACCGCTATCGGAACGTATGTGTCCCTCTCATTCAATTAACGATATAAAACTTATTTTTTACTGATAATCTTGGGGATCAAAAGGGTTAATAATATAATTATTAATACTATTCTTTTAGATTAGGATGTATTTTTCTTGAAATAAGAATTCACTAGATGGCGCTATAAATTTTTAAAAAATTATTATTTAAAGTTGCTTTTTATTTAATTTTTTCAATAATTAGTTTGGGTTCAAAATATCCAAAAGCGCAAAGTCAAAACACGAAACATGCGTAAAATACTAACAATTATTTATTTTTTATTTGTAGCGCCATCTGTTTAGGTCATTTTCAATCTGAATATATAATTAAGTAACAAAATTAGGTAAACATTCCAAATTATTTTGATTAAATTTTGAAATTTCAAATTGAAATTTAGTACAAGCTAAACAAACTAAAATTTGAGAAGAGTAAAATTTCGTAAAAACGTTAAAAAGGATTCAAAGATGACTTCTACAAAATTTATTTTGTTACTTCTACTTTTGGTTCCACTTGTCAACGGTATTGACGTAAGTAGGAAATGTGAATGCAAGTTATCTATTTATCAGAAAAAAATGGGGTGTCACACTTTCAGGCCAATGTTTAATATACCAGAAAAAGATTGGCGGGAAAGTGTGACAACATTGAAAGTTAGTTCAATTGAGTACATATATAGATAGCGTGTCCCACTTTCAAGCCAATGTTTAATATATCAGAAAAAGATTGACGGGAAAGTGTGACAACATTGAGAGTTAGTTCTATTGAAATAATATAGATAGCGTGTCCCACTTTCAAGCCAATGTTTAATATATCAGAAAAAGATTGGCGGGAAAGTGTGACAATATTGAGAGTTAGTTCTATTGAAAGAATATAAATAGCGTGTCCCATTTTTAGGTCAATGTTTAATATACCAGAAAAAGATTGGCGGGAAAGTGTGACAACATTGAGAGTTAAGTTCTATTGAAAGAATATAAATAGCGTGTCACACATTCAGTCCAATGTCTAATATATCAGAGAGATTGGCGGGAAAGTGTGACAACATTGAGAGTTAGTGACAAATATCTCTCTCTCTCTTTCTCTCTCTCTCTCTCTCTATCATTCTCTCTTTTTCTCTCCATCTTTCTTTTTTCTCTCTTTTGCTCTCTCTCTCTTTCTTTCTCCCCCCACTCTTTCTCATTTTCTCATTTTTTCTCTTTCACTCTCACTCTCACTCTCACTCTCACTCTTACTCTTACTCTTACTCTTACTCTTACTCTTACTCTTACTCTTACTCTTACTCTTACTCTTACTCTTACTCTTACTCTTACTCTTACTCTTACTCTTACTCTTACTCTTACTCTTACTCTTACTCTTACTCTTACTCTTACTCTTACTCTTACTCTTACTCTTACTCTTATATATAGTAATTTAAACTTGAGTAAGTTTAAAATATAAAAAAACAACTAGAGGCAGGCGTGAATCGAACCCGAAACCAATTGATCAATACGTTAGCCGATTAAACCACGCTGATCATCGATTTAGGTTGATCAATCAAGAGGGCTACTTCATCGTGCGCGTAAAATAGACATCGAAATTATCAATATCTATGTCTATTTTCAAATATGATTAAAATAGATGTGTGTGTGTGTGTGTGACACGCAAGTGTTAATAGCCTTCTCTTTCTACATCAACATAAACAATCAATCAATCACTCGCTCTTGTGTTTTATCTATTTCTCTATTTGAACTACTAACTTATTGTCATTAATACTATTTCATGTCTATTTTTAAAATATATTTTTATAGAATCTGAATATATATATTTGAATCTATTTAGATATAATATATTTGATTGGATTAATTGGATTAATCATTCCATTTGGTTGGTGTGTATTAGTGAATTAGGAGTTTATATGAAGATTATAATATGTGGGGATATATATATATTTATCATTAGATTTTTAAAGTATTCATCATATGCTTTGATAGACACAATCATGAGACCATTTAATTTTTTTAGGTAAATTTCCATAATTAATCATTTGTTTCATCATCGAAAATATGAAAAAGCCTTTCGTTCGTTAGGCTTGGTTGAAACTGGTGGCAGAAGTAGAGAGAGAAAACACACTTGTTCAAAATTTCCTTTTCAAAAAAACATATACATTAATTAATGTTTTGCATACATAAAATAAAAAATAACTTACGGAATAAATCATCTTCTGGTAAGGGAAAAATTCCTTTATTTCAAAATTCCCAAACATTTAAATATTGATAGTTTTGATTTTCGGTTTCATGTTTGAAATGTCGCGTTCCAACAAAATAATTTTTTTTCACTTAATAGTACTGTAAGAAAAAACAAGAATTAAAATAAAATACAATTTAAAATAAAAATAATTATGTGTGGCATCGGTGGAAGCACAGTGGAAGTAGAGTAATTTTCTCATTACAACAGGGTGACAGAAAACCAAAAATGACAGAACATAAAACATAGAAAATCGCAATCATATTATTTTCATTAAATATATAGAATTACTAGCTCCTTTGCCCGGTGTTTGTGTCAAAAATTGGATATAAAAATATTAAAATTTTTTAAAAATTAGATAAATAAGGTTGGATATATTATACAGTGTGTAACAAAAAAAATAAATAAAACCAAGAGACTTAAATTTGAGGTTTTCAAAAATGTTACTCTCGAAGAAAAGCTTGTTCCTATAGAAGTTCCAAAACATTTTGGGCCAAAATTGTGACTTTTATAACTGATATATATTTTGCACTAAAAAATTGACAAAAAAATTAATCAATAAAATTTTTTAATTAATGTTTATAAGTAACTAGAAAATAATTTAAAATAATAATCATGTATATGTGATCAACTTTTAAAAAATAAATTGAAAATACAGAAAAAAAATCTCTAGATTTCAAGATATGTAAAGTCTATGGACAAGCCAAAGTGTTATATAAAAACTACACCCAAAAACGCACAAAAAATAATCCCAGTTTTACAATTTATCTTCTGGTGGCATCTCAAACTCGAGACTTACCATTTTGAAGCTGAAGACAAGAAAGTGATAAAAAAATATGGTCAATTTTAAAAGAACAAAAACACAATTTCTTTGTGTGTTTGACAAGCACTGGCACAAAAATAAAATCAGTAGAATTTGCTTAGGAAAATAACTTTAAGTCAATACTATTACTTTAAAGTTACAAATTTTCCTAGTTATCAATGTGTTTAAAATCATAAAAATAACAAAAACAAAAAACAAAACAAAACAAAACAAAACAAAACAAAACGTTGTTTACATCTGTGTAAAATAAACACTAGGATTGCTCATCTCTCTCGCCAGATGGCGCTCATCTTTGTTGTAGCGAATTCTGCACTGCAGATTTTAATGTAGTAAGTATAAGTGGATTTAATGTTTATATTAATATGTGTTTTTGTAATTCTAAATCAAAAACAAACTACATAATGGAATCACTGCTAATTTTGTTGAATTTTTTTGAAAAAAATAAAAAAA
>WURS02025494.1:0-11794 GCA_011762765.2 Rhinocypha anisoptera | reverse complement strand
CACGAGGGATGCTCCGAGGAGGAACGGAGGAGGGTCGCACTTCGGTGCAGGGGAGGAAAGAAGGCACGGAAGGAGAGGGAGCTGGAGGAAATGAAGAAAAAATGGTGCGAGCGGCAAGTCGGCTTCACTCCCTCCGCGGGAGATTATGAAGGGAGCCGTCGGGTTAGCCGTCGAATAATGAAATTCCGGCGTGGCGCACGTTGGCGCGGAAGGAGAAACGGGAGGGAAAGATCGGTTGAAGAGGAGGACGGTGGGAGGGGAGAGGAAGCAGGCTGCGAAAACACCTCTGCCAAGGTGAGCCGAGACTGGATTTGGGGATGTTTGCGGGGTTATTGAGTGCGAAGAGGGGAGGGCGTGTGAGGCACGGTCCTCCTCGGGGAACGAGACGGTTCACGCACGTGTTCTCATCCCTCCTGCCGTCCTGCGTGCCCCATCCGTCATGTTTTTTTCCCAATGCGATCCTTCCCACATATATAATGAGTGGCGTTGGTTCTTCTTACCGTGGAGTCCTTCTTTGTGAAATATTCCCAGTTTGGTTACTGTGGGTGGATAAAAGCCATTCTGACCTCCCGTTACACTGCGCAGTGAGCGATTTTTGAAGTGGAATCTTCGACTACAATCCACTATGCCGCGTTATGAAATCATTGCGGCTTCGCGATCGAATGACGTCTAATTTAGTTCCCCGTAAAAGCTTGTATTATTCCCTCATATAACCGCACTGTTTTAAAATGCATTTGCCAACACCAAACTCCTTTTCCAAGGACATAACTTTACTTAAAAAACGAGAGCATATTTCGGTTTAACAACATTAAGCACGACACCTTTCCTTTCCCCATATCTCCGTCTGCGATTCCTTGGATAAATTATCCTTCTCCATGCAATATATATCTATCACGCTCGTAGTTTTGGGCAATATGTGTACTGTTAAGAAGGTTCTATGCTAAAGTCATGCTCATGTTTCATATACCCATGTCGATGGTACCGCAGTTATCTCTAAAAATATTTTTTTTTCATGGTGAGTGGGATAATTAAAGCGGCAGTAAGTCTGGAGGGGTGAATCCTTAAAAAGAGCCTCAACTGGGTTTTTCAAGAGAGGATAGGAAGTAATCTTGCAAAAGGAATACTATATAGAATGAGAGACGGAGAGAGAGAGAGAGAATAAATATGGAAAGATTATATTAGAGTAGTTATCGGAGACTGAAGAAAGGAGATTTCATTTGGAGGTTTTTACGTAAACCTCGTGGATGAAGTGAGACCATCCAAAACAGGAGGTAGTGCAATTGTAGAGAGCACACGGTAGACACCTTGTATTCTTTTACTCAAACGCGGCAAATAACGCTATCCCAGAAAGTAACTTTTGACGCACAAAAATATATTGAAGAAAATGTCATTATATTTTCATCAATATTATTGCGATATGACGCACTTTGTCATTTTAACTTATTTTGTAGACGTACATTGTAACTTATTGGTAGGCGTACATTGGAACGCTATGATTGGCTGTATTTCTTTCTATAGATATATATTGTTTTTAACTGCAAGTGTGCATATGGAAAATCGCAAGTGATATGTTTTCAAATAAATCTACTGATACTGCGATACTTCTGAATCATTAGTTTCGGGTGAGATTTGAACCGAGTGTGGAGACGTGTTACTGTATCGTTTCTAGAAGTATTTTAAACGGCAGTGTACTCGTTACTTCTTTAATGCATTTAAATAGGCATCAACAATTAGGTACTTCATTCCGTGAGACTCTCTCTGTAACGAAATAGAAACGTGGAGCAACCTGCTAGTTTCAACACAGAGTATTAGAGTATTATAGAAAGAAGGAGCCACTGATGGAAAACATTATAACTCTCATGTACTTATCTAATGGATCAAATGTTTGTATGTTATGTACTGTCGTTAAATTCAATGTGGTGAGTTACGTATTACGATTCCATTCCAGGTTTACGACATGAACTTAATTTCGATTGCAAGTATAACTTTTGTGAAAAAGGCGTCCACATTTACTAAGCATAATACGCGATATAATGTGATTTCTTAACGTAAAAGTATGTACTTGCTATCTACTGTTTTTGAAGGAAATTGAACGACAATTCGGTCGAATTTTTCCACCGAGATGACATATAATATTGATAACATTCTGTTGAGAATGGGAACGTAATAATAAAAGTGGAGCTAAGGGAATTGAAAGAAAATGTGGTTATGTTTTAGGGCGCTCTCTCCTTGGGGCTCAGTCGGTCATCTGGGAACTGCAGAGAGCGGATTGTTGTGGTGGAAGTACGTATAAGACTTGAGTAATCGGATAAGGAATACGGGAGAAGGGAGGAGATTGTCTGCGGCTGCTTTGGGGTCTACGGGGAGGGGGGGTTCACTCGGCTCGAGGTTGTACTTTGGTGCCGCAGGTTGGGAATGTAACGAGGAAAGGGGGAGCGAGCAATGGAGTAGTGAGGAGAAAGCATTGGAGGAAACTAACCGAAAGAAACTAACCTGACCGATGTAAGCGCCTTTTCTCCCTAAAGATCTCGGGTAATGCAAACTCCTACGTAGCAAGCACGTGAGACAGCATGTTGGTGTAGCTAACTTTGAACTGTTTGTGACGCAAGATGAGTGGAAGCTAGGTAAAGTCATTTACTTTTCCACATGGCGTACAATGAGCATTTTTGGATCTAAAGTATAATTTAAGCAAGGATTCGTCGATTTAGTGCTAGTTAAATTACGAAGAATTGTTTCGACCTGGAGCTTTTACTTCACCATCACCATATGGTATAGTTTACCTGCTTATCCCGTGCCTCGGCGAATTGATAGTAGTAAAAATGTCTTAATTGTAAAATTGCAGTGTTTTTTTCCTTTTTTTCTTTATGATGCAATAATTTCAACCGGAATTAAGCCGGAAACCCTTTCTAAACCCCCGGGTTTATATAGTTTTCTTTACTTTTCCGTCTCTTGTGACGGCAGTTATGTTCTTCTTCAAGCACTCAGAGCATTTCTTTTACTGTTAGTAGTAGTATTTTTGTTTTTAGGGTGCTTCGATGACTATGGTCATTTTTCACCTATTCAATTCATAGAAAAACCAATTCGGAAAACGCAACACCCATGCCCTGGGCGGGACTCGACCCCACGGCCGTTGGGTTAGCCGGCAAACGCGCTACCCACCAGGCTAGCCATGACGGCTATTCTACTATCCCGTGCATAAATAAGAAATGTGACTGATAAATACATGCGTAAACGTATAGTTAATTACATATGCATAAATATTTAAAAATATTTTTAGATTTTAATATTTTACATTGGAACTTAGAGAAAAGGCATGAGAAAATACACTTGTTAAGTGGTCATTTTCCATGTTTAAAATCCACTACTGAAACGTTTGACTAATGTAACTAACTCACTACTGTCTCCACAAATGATATATATAATCACTTCGAAAAGGTTCACAATGTGAATAATATAAGTTCGAACAGTAGTAGAACGTACAACAACACAGGTCACAAAAAGAAAGAAACTCACAGTGGTGAAGAAATCTTCTCTCCTGAACGGACGAAGGTGGTGGTGACACCGAAAATTCTTCACCACTGTGAGTTTCTTTCTTTTTGTGTCCTGTGTCTCTTTACGTTCCACTAGTGTTCAAACCAATATATATATATACACACATACACACATGGACTTAGGATGGAAGAGAGGATATCAAGTTATTTCTAAGCATAATTTATTCTAAAATATTTCCACGAAAGTAATGAATGATGCTACTAGAAAAAGTTAATCATTACAATTTGATTTACAATATACCTACACCAGAGCCACATATAACTGCAACCCTGCAACACACATTTTATTATTCGTTTAATTGGACGATGCCCCAATTCTCTCATCATCTAAGGTACTGAATACATTCTAATAGATAAAATTCAAGAGCTTGAAATTTTTTTTGTAGAAACCCATGTAACAGGTCGCCCCACCAGATATGAGGAAAATTTGAACTCAGGAAGGCTTCTTGGTACATACTTTAAATCATTGATTTCGGCGAACAATGGGTAAGAACGACGCTATTAAGGGAGGGGACGCGTGAGAAGGAAGCGAATCCGCGAAGGGGATCAGCGGTGGCAGCAGGTAAAAATTCACTGACCAACTTCTCTCTCTTTCTCTCTTCTTGGTTTTTCCAACTGCACAAGGTCACGTTGGAAGTTGTCCGTTTCGGTCTTGCGCCAAACAAGTCGTGCACCACGCACATCCGTCTCCACCTTCGGTTCTATGATGCGATCCCAGTGTTCATTCTGACCCAATTAGCTGGGATTCTGAAAAATGAATTTGGTCGGCCATAATTCTATGACGGCCGTGCATCAGGAGTAATGAATGATTCGACCAAGTCCCCCTCCGATTCCGCTGCCTCGTGTTCCACTTCTCCCACACTCTTTAAAACCTTCCCCTTGCCATTTGGTGTTGCTCCGTGATATGCCCAATTCCTCTGATAAATGACGCTCACATATTAAGCGACATAATTGATGTTATCCAGATATTGGCCTCCTGTATGAAAACCTCTAAGTCATGAAGCTTTCCGTATTTTCAAATGTTTATCCATCTGCCGTGATAACCATCAGTCATAGCTTCTTTTGGGGAAAAATATCCCTTCGTGACATTTTATTCCACTTCGATATAGAAGTAGCTTAGCTTTTTAATTGCGATTTGAATTGAGTGATTAATGTAGTCATTAAGGCCATTTTTTCTTAGAGGCAAAGAGGTGTTTGATGGCGAGTAGGTGCGTGTGGTGTATGCAGTGTTATGACGAGTATGCGGCAGTGGTGAATATTAGGTCATTATTCTAAGATTCCTTTGCTCACATAGCAGGCTGTTAGCCATCATAAATAATCACTAACACACCAGCTATTTATTTATATGATGCTTTCTATTTAAATTCAAAAGATTACATGTATAAATATGTACACGAACTTCATTGAAGGCTTTTCTTTATACATTCGCCTCATTTACTCTGCTTCTATTCAGTAGTGATCTATGTCTGCTGCTCCAGAATGCTCATTCGTGTAATGGAACGGCGTAGATATATATATTGTCTAGTTCTGCTAAAATCGCGTCTGATATACATAAATGATAAAGGAAAATCTCATTAAGATAAAAAGGTTTATATAAATCCTATTCAAATGAAGTTATATGCCTACGTATCTCAATAAAAAGAATTGTGCGCGAAATATTATGAAATGACAAAGACGTAAGGAGATTTAAACGGATTGCAAAATTTTAGGGAATACTATCACAGGTATCTCTTTGGGCATTATTTAGGATTAATATAAGCAGATTTCCCAGGAAATTGTAATCGTCTAAAGGAATCATCATGGATTTAAAAAAATGAAGCCATTCCCTTTGGTGGATTACAAGAAATAAAGAGCTCTATCTATTAATACTCAAGTCGAGTAAAATAGAGCAAATTTTATTACTCTCGAGGGAGGATTAATTTCCAAATTCTCGTGCACATAGGTAGCATTCAAGATTATTTCACTAGACAGGGTGTTTCCAGAAGATTAGGCATCGAAGTCATGATTTTCTATGAAATAATCGTTCACTATTTTATAAATGCAATTATGGAACCACCTTTTATAATTATTTTAGCTAGGGTTTGAGAGAGTCAATACCAACTCGTTTCTATTTTCTCAGTTAATTACTTTGCTTTATTTGCAATCTCTTTGCAGAAGAAAATGTCGATAATTATCTGGTTTATTATTATTTTTCTCGAGACTAATCAGCACAAAAAAATCAAATTCGTAACTGAATTATCCTTTATTATATATCTTAAGTATTATTTCCTAAGTTATCGATTCCCGCTTGTCTGTGGTTCAATGGCGGTACTAATTATAGTAATTCTAGTTAAGTTAATTAGAGTTTCTAAAAATGCCAAAGTGAATTTCGTGGAACGTGGAGTGTGAGTTGTCGTATGTAACGTAGGTTCATGCATTTCCAGAAAGGATGCATTATGAGAGTGTTAGTAATTTGAAAAATCGGCGCATTGTGGTCTGTTTAGAGACGTGGGTTTCTTGTGACTAATTGTGATGCGAGAGATTTCCATCCGACGATTCAGCTGAAACAGAACTTAATACTCGTTCTGATGATTGGAAACAGAATTAATTACTTTAGTAGGCTCCTCTTTTGAACCGAGGACGGTTTTAGTGCGAGAAACAAATAAATGAATTCAGTTGTTGGATTCTCGACTTCCATTCATCCACAATCGTGACCTACGAGGACTGTCCCAAAAGTATCCGACCTTCCTTCATATCTCCGCGTCAGAACGTTCGAGAGACCTCTGTGGGGTATGAGCGTCACCAATAACTCTTCAAGAACTCATCGGTCGCCCGAAGTTACCAACAGGGCGTTTATTTCATGGGCAGCGTGTATTTGTTTACAGCGCTTTTTTTACGTTCGTCGGATTTTGTTGTCGTTAAAAAAGACGGAAAAAACTAATCAACGAATTTGCATCAAGTTTTTTTTTAACTAGAAAAGACTTGTGCGGAAACTATTGAAATGATTCATGAGGCTTTTGGGGACCAGTGTATGGGCAAAACAAAGATAAAAGAGTGGGATGGGCGGTTCAAAGATGGCCGCACATCTGTTGATAGTGATTCTCGTTCTGGTCGACAGCAATAATACCGGATAATAACGGACGTGTACGACTTGCGATTGAAAATGACAGCCGGTTGACTGTACTTGAATTAGAAAATGATCTTCAATGCCAAAAACATTCAAACAAACAAACAAAAACATGTTCATAGAATTTTAACCGAGAATTTTGGAATGACTCGAGTGTGTGCGAAATTCATATTCATTCACTCCTACAGCTGACAGGTACAGGAAGTATCTTCGTGTGCAAGTTCGCCCAATATTGACCGTAACTGATTCACTCCCGTCTTTCGGCTCAATCTATGGAAGTTTCGTGTTTATAAGGACAATGTTTTTTAACTAAAGAACATTTTTAAAACCGAAATTTGTGGTAAATTTTTGACACTCGAGAATATAACCAAGTGGGTACCACACCCGATAACGGGTGAAAATTTACACAGTAGGTGTGTGAAGTCCGTTCATTCATTTCCGTGTGCCGCCTACAGTTTCCCAGAAAGATCTACATTTCGAGAGATGCTCAACTTCATTTGAATGCGGGGGTCCGATCCCCAAATTGCAACCTCCCGATCGGGACCCCGCGACCTGTAGACTTCACATCATTCTAACTGCTCAAGGCCGAGTCAGATTTTCAGATTCCGTTTCGACGACAGACTCTGCCTCTGCCCTCACGACGTAGATGCCGAACACTCAAATTTGGCCTTCTTGTGTGACCTCCGCTTAGGATCAGGTCACTACAGATTGTCTCTTGCTCACGTTCTCTCTCTCTCACACCGTCCTTATTTTCTGGAGCACGGTTTCCACGATTGGAGCTTCCGCGGCTGGGGACGTGTCCTTCATCTCGGTTGACGCTTTTATCTTCAAGACGTTTCTCTAGCGCCTACTGCATCAAAGGGGTCAGGGTATGCGTTTCCTCTTATTATTGTTAGTTTGGCGTCATAATAATCCGAAAAAAATCCCATGGTCATGAGTAAGGCTGTGCTCCATCAATGGCTAATTTCTCAGGTCAGCTGGGCGTGATGCATCTACTTTGCTCCTTTATACCACCCGTTTCACCGATATATGGTTCTCCACATTCTCACGGAATGCGACAGACCCCAGGAGTTTTGAGTCTCAATCCGTCCTTCACTCGGAGGAGATAGCTTTTTAGTTTCTCCGGTGGCTTAAGGATCGTCTATATATTGTGCTTTCTCAATGTTCTCGAGGGTTCTCCCGTGATGGTGGATATGTAGGTAGGATAGGCTCTGGAAATTGTTTTTTTCTTTTCTCTGGGGACCATGGGATATTCGATGGCTATGTCGTATTCAGTTTTTGAAATGTCGGTTTCTATTGACCTGGCCGGGTGGTAAAACCCGCGAATAGTTAGTGTGCCGCTATAAAAAAGCAACAAATATTACATGCATAAAAATTAATTTAATTCTACATATGGCATTTTACTTTTGGTGCAAGCAATAAGTATGAGTATCTTATTGTATCGGGGAAGTAAATTCACTGTGGAGGCTGTCACTTGGTGGAATTCCATGATAGAGTGATGGAATTTTTAAAAAAACCATCACTCTATCATATTAAAAAACCTTCATTCTATCGGGGAAGTGTTGCGACTCGTCGCATATGCATTGACTCAATCCTTCTTAAATTACGACTCCAACCACTGGTCCATTTCTCGGTGTTTGAATTCATGGAAGAGGATATCCGTAAAATAGTCAAAGATGTTTCTACTCCAAGAGGTGCTTTGAAAAATTCCGATGATAGAATTACATTTGCCTTTTTTCTTTTCCTTTTTGTTTATGTATATGTTTTGTGCACAATTGTCTTTGGTTATTTGTTATATGGAAGCCTTAAAGAAATATTTTTCGGGAAAATTTTATTTTATTTTAAAATCGGGAGTCCTAGTCTAGGTATGTTTACGCTAACTTTTTTGTCACGTATTTCCATCCATTGTTAATTACAGAATTCAGTGTTGACAAAACGAATTATTTCAGCAGAGAGAGATTGTTCGACAGTAGTTTTTGAATTGTCATTTTACATTTCTTTCTTAGAATTTTGGGTACCTAAATGCCTATTCATTGTCTAGATCTCCGAATCTTTTTGATGCCTCTCTGTGATGCCTTTTGAACTACCTCCATGGACATTCCAGGACGTTTTTTCGGAAACCGCGTCCCTTAAAATTCGTACATTTGTCAGGAGATGAAATGGTCTCATCAAGAACATTGAAGGTGCATTTTGTTCTCATATCAGTATTAAAATTTACGCCAAGAAATGAATTTCAGTAGCACCGGAATTACTTAACTTGTTTTTCCATTTCATTCCTGAGGAAAAATGTCATTTAGATAAAAGAATTGGCATTTAATAAAAGTTTCCAAATAGCCCATCACCAGAAAACGGGGAACCCATTGTGAGCCACTACTCCCTTCCTGTAAAAGAAACTATTTTTTTGAGAATGCGTTTTCAGAGGCTTTTTCTAAGTATTTGTTCAGAAAAGTACCACCAAAATCTGAGTTTAAAAAAAATATTTTCTCCACCATTCGCATTATCTTATTGCCGTGGTAGTATTTGTACAAATATCTGTCCCGTTGAAAGAAATCAACAAATATTTCATTTTTCGTTGGCGGAATTCTTTTTTCGTAAAGGATGCTGACCAAATATTTCTCCGAGTTCGTCTAAAATATTTACCTAGTGTTTGAACTGGGAACTAAGATGGAAGCCGTCGTAGACAAGTGGAGGCACTTTAAACTACTTGTCTTATGTGAATCCCTATCCTTGCTTAATACTAGGCTTCAGAAAAAGCGAAGAGCTATGCGTCCATCGCAGTAAACCTCAAGTTTCAATGTGATGAACTATAATATATTGAGAGTAGGATTAAAGTCTATTTTCATTCCACTTTGAATCGTGGATGAAGAATCAGAGAGGATTTTCACGAAATAATTATTTTTTAAGTTACAATTTAACCGATTCTGTGAAGCAAACTTCTACCGTATCTTTGGTAACGAGACACTTTTTTAACCAAATTATAAACTTGTAAAGCATTTTCTTTGAAAGAATGTGTGTTATCGTATGAATATGAAATGAAAATAATGCGCTTATTATTCGCATTCCCGGCCCATACGACGTGTGTTTTTTAAGCGAAGATTTTTTCTGAAACCAGTTTGCGCCTATTGAAGTGAGGGCAAGTATTTTTACGCAGTCAGAAATTTACATGCATGTATTATAATGTTCTACATGCAACAAAGAGAATAATTCCTTTATATTTTGATTAAATTATTCTACAATGAATAACCCTTGATATAGAAGTTGTGCAGAACACTAAAACTAATCCAAAGCTACTTATATACAAAGAAGGGACTTAAAAATAGCTGTGATTCTTTGACGTTAGCTTTTGTTTTTACCAAACGAAGCCGAGAATACGGGAATTTGTATGAAGACATTTTTGCGTGACTCAATGAGCATTCTTCATTATCGTAACTGAAACAGATTAATGAACTCAAATTGCTTTAAAAAAATATCACGCTTTCTTTAAAACTTGACCATGGAAAAGTTAATACATTTTCAATTTTGATATAATATTCTTTATTTTTTAAGGGAAGGATAGAGCAAAAATTAAAAACCGAATTAAAAGTTTAACTTAAAAGTTATAATATTACACATTTTCATTGAAATTTTCTGTTATACATTTGCATAATATGCACATAATTAAGCCAAGAAAACACCCAATTCTATTTCATAAGTCTCCATTCCGCAGGTACTATTATAATTTCTCATATTTATCATTTTGTGTGCCATTTATTTTTTCCACGGCTCGGTATATCAATACTTGTGCGTAAATCTACGTAATCTAATTTTTATTTAAATTTCTCCGTAAGGAATCTTTAAAAACAAAACTTTGTTACATTAAATTTCCACTTGCTGTACGAGAATTGTGCGAGAACCACATTATATTCTGGAATTGAATAAGTCACTTGTTTTTTTTTGTTGATAGCTTGGTTCGAGTTGGTGATATGAATGAGCAGAAAGTGCTACGGTAGCCATATCTTCCAATAATTCTGTCTACAAATCGGTCTCTTTTCCTTATGAATGTAAACCTTGTATTTTTCGTATTCTTTACGTGTAGTTATACACCTCATATAACATCATAATTGTGTGGTTTAGTACTAGACTGATGTTTATATTATTTACATAATTTATTCACCGTCTAATCCAAAAATTCATCCTAAAAAGTAAACGTAATTCATATAATATAAATTCAACACTGAGTACATGTTAATAAAAAGTATGATAAGATTTCTTGATTAACCCTAAAGTGAGTCCTCCTAATAATCATATAGGTATCAGATATTTCATTCAAAGTTGAACCATACATCATCTGAATAAGTCTGAGTCTTTGCCATAAAAATTAACAATTACTTATGAAATTATGAAGCATTATCTGTCGTATTCTTCCTTCAAATGATGAGCTGGGTTTACGTGTTTCCTTAACTCTTTTGTTTAAGTATTTCCGTGATTAAAAGCAATTAAGACGCATATCTCTGCCATTTTGAAAATGTTGTAATCAAAGCGTGTTTGAAATACAAAAAAGAGAGATCTCCAGATTTGGAATTAAAATTTGTACAATTTTCCACCGAGCAATATGGATGCTCTAGATGCAAGCATGCGAAACTGTATATTGTGTAAGCGTCTCTATCCACTCTGTCCCAAAGTAAATAATGTCGTAATAATTAAAATATGCCACAATAAGTGATTAATAATCACTGCATTTCATTGTAATTGATTGTCATTATGCTGACTACTCTACTAAAGTTTTTTACAGCATTACCACTCAAATTTTCGAACGGATGTAGTTGTATGTAACGGGTTGGTTTGGAGAGGTTGCTTTAAATTAATCTTCGGGACAGAAATCCATAATGTGAATCATATTTTAATAGCTTGTATGAGAGATAAAAAAATGTATTGTATTCGGTAGCCATTGAAGAGGGAACATTAACCAACTACAGTTCATTAACTTTATGTTCTACTATTTTGTGTCGCGTTTGTTAGCGGGACATTACTTGGGGATGGCCGACAATGACGTAGAAGTGGGAGGAATTAATGGTATGAAGGAAAATGGGGAGAATGTGGGCGTGGGGGAAAAGAAAATGGAATAATTAGTTTGGTCACATTCAAGATGGGATAAAGG
>WURS02025483.1:0-11795 GCA_011762765.2 Rhinocypha anisoptera | reverse complement strand
GCCCCCGCCGAGCGAGCTTGAATCACGCTCTGGTAGCGCCGAGAACGTCGATCGAGTCATTTGATCGGAGGGACTCACGGGATGCATCGCTCTCGGAGGAATAAGGTGAGCGCGAATGGAGCGGTCCTTCCCTTCCCCGGTCGTGATCGGCCACCTGACCATCGCGAAGCGAGCCAGTGGCGGTGGGGACTTGAAAGAGTGTTCCTCGCGACGCCCTGAGGCACGACGAGGGCTCATCACACGGTGGCCATCACCGTATAAGGATACGAAAGTGGTGAATTCGATAGCGTGCATACCTTCGTTTCTTTGTCGGTAGATTTGTTTGTTAAAATTGGAATGCGGCCGTGTTCCTTCGCCTTTGATGCCGGCGTCTAGTTGGAAAGTGAATTTCAGCGTTTAGTTGTGGAGGAAAAAAGTTTAAAATGTGACGGTTCGTAGTTTTCATTGTCCGTAGGACCCCATGAGCCTCCCCCAGCCCTGGAATGACATCTCCATCGCCTCCACGATCGTTGATGTTGTGCCGTTGATTATCGTCCAACGTGTTGAATCTCCGATCCCTCGTTGTTAGAAAGGTGGACGTTGCTTGAGCGAAAAGAAATCACTTGACTGCAAAAATCTCATAACATTTGTTTCTACGCCACGGGATATTTCTACGCCGTTTTCGTCTTGGTGAGCGAAGAGTATCTTCCTCTTCGGTGACCGAGATGGATGTCCGAAATTCAGTATCGAGCAGCTCTTCTCACCGTACGGAAATGAACAATCCCGTTCCTGTCCTTCGCACCGCACAGCCTCTATTTTACTTTTATGAAAATTTTACGCCTCTCTTATTTCGTCATACAATCCCCAGGGCGCTAAAGAAATGTGAAATATTACGGCAACCACTGCCTTGGATATCATAGCAGGGACGTCAGATCGTGTCGCTATGGCAATATATATTACAGCGGAGAGGTTTTGCAACAGTATTACAGGAATATGACCGACAGATCATTCTACTCAGATTTTATGGTTTCTCTCAGAAAAATATTTACGAAACGTAAATACCTGAGAGATTTCGAAACTAAGAACAGAATCGTTTTAAAGTTTATATCCGGAGTATACATTTCTGAAAGGAAACTAGGCCTTTGAAGTTCAGATTTTAAAAAAATTGTTGATAATGAGGTTATATTAGGATAAACTTAACCCAATTCAACCCGTCAGTGAAAATATTTAGCAAGATTTACTAATATAATTTCGGGTTTACTGAATCAGCTCTAAACGGCATGCTGTCTGACGGTGATATAAACGTTTGGTGTAAAGATTTCTTGTTTTTCGTACTGTATAAGCTTCTAGTTATTTTAAACTTTTAAATGTGTTTAGTTTTTAGTAAAGAAAAATGTTACTCGGATACCGAGTTTATTATAGATTTCCACCAAGTGACGGCCTCCTCAGTGATTTTAGTGCCATGTTTCTCTTGGTTGCCTCCATTTTATCGTAAAATTGTGTTTATAACAGAAAACCGTTAGCAATAATGTGCACCTTAAAGTAGACTTTTAATTTTAAGTATTATACTTTGTATAATGAAAAGAAAGACGTAGCACTTTTCCACAGTATAATATATTTTGTACTTTCAGCATCAGCGTTTCAGCTCACTGAGTCATCCTCAAGTACAAGACCTTGACCTGGAGCTGAAACGCGTCGTACCAAATATATTATACTGTGGAAAAGTGCTACATCTTTCTTTTCATTATGTGTTCCTTCCACTATATAAAGCCGGAATCAGTAATACTTAATCCTCATCGTCTTTTGTGTGTGATGATTTTTTTTAAATTTTAAATGTGTTTAAAGTATAATATATTCTAGCATACATTTAATAATAATTACACACTTGACTGTCCGTTATTTGTAACATGCATTTGAGTGTCCTTTATTTAATATTGCGACGTACTTACAACGTATTTTTATTATTAACGCTTGCCTGCTTTTAGACGATTTATTTCATGGCGAAAGCCCAGAAACGCCTTGTTGATGACGCATTCAGATATGTCTTAATCCGTAACAGGAGAATCGCAAAAAATGGATCCCGTTTTGAAGTTACTATTAGGGTAGGGGAAAGTTTACTTTGCAATGCTGCAGTAACAAAATTTATTCAATCAACGTTTCACTACGCATACGCCACCACTAATGAATACTTCTGACATCACCGACACTACTGATTAACTGTTTATACATGTAACGCTGTTGGTCCACTTTTGTGTTTTTTCTCAAGATTAATATACTACTGTGTCCAAAAAATGTGAATTTGTTTTAAAAATAAAAAAAATTATTCTTCCAAATAAATTTCGTCGCCTTCAAAGTAATCCCCACCCGATAAAATGCACTTATGCCAACGTTTTTTTTTCCCGACCGGATTAGCCTGGTGGGTAGCATGCTTGCCGGCTAACCCAAAGGTCGCGGGTTCGAATCCCGCACCGGGCATGGTTGTTGTCTTTGTCCAGATGGGTTTTTCTACGAATTGAAGAGGTGCGAAATGACCAAAGCCGTCGAAACACCCTATAAACTAAAATACTACTACTGCTGCCAACGTTTTTGCCATTGTCGAAGCAGTCCGAAAAGTCCTTTTCCGGTATGGTCTTCAATGCTTTCGTCGATTCGACTTTTGTTTCCTCGATGGAGTTGAAACGGTGTCCACGGAGTGGTCTTTTGAGTTTAGGGAATAGCCAGAATAGTCACTCGGTGCTCAATCAGGCGAATACGGGACGATATGAGTTTTTTTCTTTTTTTGCGTTTTTGGAACCAAACGAGATTTGTTCATCAGTTGACGTTGATGGTCGTCCAGGATGCTGTTCATCTTCAACGCTTTCTCTGCTTTCTTTTAAGTCTTTGTACCACTTGTAAACATTTTTTTTGCGACTTAGCTGCATCACCAAAGGCTTTCTGCAACACCCTCAACGTTTCAGCAGACTATTGATTTCGCGAACAAAAATGAATGCAAATTCTTTTCTCAACAAAATCAGACAGTGAAAATCGACAATCTAACTTTTGTATGTTTACAAAAACACGAGTAGTTCTCCAACAATTGAATATATTGACTTGAAACTGTGTAGATATCAAGGACAGTGCTACCAACTTACAAAAAATAATTGTATGCTTTCGTAATACCATCGAATTTTAAATAAGTATTTGGTAATAAGTATATACCTTATTTTTTTTGGACACAGTAGTATAAACATTTGTTTACTTAACGGTAGTTAACGATTACTTTTTTAAAACCATTTTTTTTTACGATTACCTCACCATGCACATGTTGACTTGGTCACGGGAATGACTAACGTAATTAATTCAGACAGTAAAGCGAATCGCGTGATTATTTTGAAAGGGAAACTACGCTTTCTGCTTAGCGAGAGCACCGCAGTTCCTTTGTTTTTTACCGCCTGCATTTCCAGTTTCATTCCGACCCTTCCCCGCCGCTCTGACTTCACCGCCTTTCCTTGCTCGCCCATCGAAACGAAAGCGAAAAAACCTCTTGTGTTCCGAAGCTTTTGTCATCTATTTTTTTTTAAGGGACACTCAGTTTGTTCGTGGGATAGGAATCAGCGCAAAGCTCCTGATTTAATGAACCTGGACGCACGAATCAGAAGTTAGATCTGGGGATAAATTAACCCGTTCTCGGTGGACCCCAAGGTTTTCCGTGGTTTGGTTTCTGTGGGGTGATGGGGTGATTTCAAGTTTCCAAATCCGTCCCGAGAGGGCGTAAGACAACACTCGCATCCATTCTCTTCTTCTTAAGCATTTTCCCATAATAATTCACTTTGTTAATTGGTATTTGGCTTATTTCAACGGCCACTTGACTTCACTCAAAAGTTCGTACGGAGAATTGCACTATGTGGATCAGAGACAGTGACCACTGGGATAGCAGACCAGGGAAGAATAGAAGCCTTGGAGACATGGTGCTGAAGGAGGATGCTGAAAATCAAATGGACGGATGGAGTTAGGAACGAGGAAGTGTGCAGAAGAGCGGGGGAAGATAAATCACCCTGGAGTACGATAAGAAAAAGAAGAAGTAGGTGGATGGGACACACCCTGACGGATATTGAATTCATGAAGAATATAATAGAAGGAAAAATAGAAGGGAAGACCCCGCGAGAAAGACCGGGGGACAAATTTACAGTAGAACCTCTATTAACCGGGCTGAATTGGGCGGAGCGCGTCGCCCGGGCAATCCACGAACCAGGTTAATTATTTTATTCGGAGACAATTATTTCATACATACGACTTCTTTATCTACTTATTTAATAGTTTCACACTTATATATGATAGTTTACTTTACATAATTTTAATGGTAAAAGTCGTATTTTTTCGCCTAAAATTATTCATCACGATCAACGCTGCATTTTCTTGCAATGAAATCCACTCAGTCCTTGCGTAAAAGAGGAAAATTATGGACTCGGTGTTAAAAAGTGTTGATTTAGTAAAAACTTGGTTGCCCTTTAAACAAAATCGTGATTGAGAATGTGACGCTTTATTATTTTCACGCTACACGTATCCATACACAGGTAAAATATTACGTTTACACCGACTTTTATTGGTATGTCACGTTTCACCATATTACAACATTCTCACCTGACGATACCGTAGTATAGTGATACGCTCTCACGATAAGATACGTTCAGTTTTGCTGGATGCACGGGGTAAAGGGGCCTGAGGAACCTGGTTCTGTTGTTGGAAGGACGGTTAGGCGAGGCTTTAACTGTGTAGAGACGTGAGAGAAAAAAACTACCAAGGGGTTATCACAGGATAAGAAAGGATGGAGGGCTGCTTATCAACTATCGAATCTACGGATCGTAGTACTAATGAATGGATGAATTTACTTAGGCCATCCAGAAGATTTAGATGTAGACAAACAACACCCATGTCCTGGATGAGATTCGAACCCGCGGCCTTTGAGTGCGCTATCCGGCCGAAATTCGAAACCATTATAATGGGGTTAAAAAATAAACGACATTCCCGCTCCTTCCCAATGGTTTCCCCCATGGAACAAATTAAAGTCGATGAACCCGCCTATGGCGCCGACCGAAGAGCGTCTCATGATCCTGTCTGGCGTTTGAGTGCCCCCCTACGGGGTCGTAGATTTCATAAGATTCTTTTAAAGGGCCCTTGACTGGAAAAAAAAAGAATCCGAGAGAGACAGAGGAAAGAGAGGCTGTTTAATCTTATAAGAGAGCTCCTCCATTATTGACCTACTTTATGAATTCTGCTGCAACACGAATAGTCGTGCACTCATTTCATGTGCATGTGGATAGTCTTTTTAAATTGCTCTTTTTTTAAATTCCATCATCATTCCATATTATAATTATCCTTCGAATTATTTATTATTACAATCTCATATTCTGACTTTTGGCTGCACTGTCGTTAGGTTTCGCAGATTTTTCACGCCTCCCTTCTTGTGTGTGCGTTTTCCTGCTCGCGAGTTTCTTTTGCATTACGAACAAACGCCATATCCTTAATTGTTTCCCACAGATGTATACCTATCTGTGATATATCTATATATATGTCATATTTATCTATACTCTCTGCAATTAATATATGTTAATTCACCTGTAAATGTATATCTATTTTTGCTTTTTCAATTCATTTTCTATTGTTTGTGTCAATTAATATTTTTTAAAGTCAGTCTGTTGTATATATTTTAATACTGCGACATTGGGTTAGTTGGAAGAGAAGACCATTCCCTGAAATCTTTTACTCTTTTTTTCGACGAAAAATTTTAACTCGTGAGTGGAACGAATTAGAGATTGTCGATTCCGATTCGATTCATTCGGTAATCGATTATTGTAATACGATTCCCGATTACTTTGAACTGATTACTGTGATCCGATTCTGATTCGATTCGTTTCAGTTACGATTCGATTTAGTTACGATTTCGATTATAATACGATTCGCATTCAAATGAAATTCCAGGTGGAAATAGTGATTCGATCCGTGTTAATATTGAACCTGTTTCATGAAGAAGCTGCTAATAATGCACGATTCAATTACGATTACGATTCGAATACGATTATGATGAGATTTCGACTGATTATCAAACAATTGGAAACGATTCATGTTCAAGTCCTGGCCGCAAGGTGGAATTGGTGGTTAGATTCGCTCCAGAGCCCTCTGGATGATTTTCTCCACACTACCCTAAAGTAGTTAAAACAGCATATAGAGGATTCTGGATTCGATCCGATTCTTGTTAATATTTTGGCCACCAGGTGTCTAGGACTATAGGACTGTGCTTTTACCACCACATGGAGCGACGTCAAACAACTGTTTCATGTTGAAGCAGGTATCAATGCACGAGTGTCACTGCACTAAAGACATGGAAGAAAATAAATAAAGTGACTTGTAGCAATATTGCATTCATTTTATGACTGATTCCTAAAGACTGCATGCAAACACCCTTGCGGTGGATTACGAAATATTTGAACATGTTGATAGACATTCTAGGGGAAACATGTTTTATGGTCGTTCAGGATAATGTTTGTGTTTGAATTTAGTTATTTATGTAATTTATCACTTCTCTTGAATCGTATAGAAATAAAGGCATCAATGAATCACGCGATTTCTCACAGCCAATTGCTTGGCGGCTAATCAATTCATTATCAGTTTTTTATCATATGATTTCCATGCGATTCACATAATGCACTTCGAATCGATTTAGAGGATCCGATTTTCTGAACGATTTGATTCACACAATATGATTCGAATTGATTCAGTCCTTGAAATTGCCCATCTCTAGAACGAATGACTACGTTTTCAACGTGCAGTCCTCTCCGCTCCTTTTTTTTCATTTATAAAAATGCTTTTTAATGTGTACTCGAAGGATATGGTAAAAGAGGCATGGGAAACGGTTGAGTCAGGAGTAAAAGTTCGTGGGGAACTAGTTAAATTAGTCAGATTCGCCGGCGACCAAGCCCTAGTTAGTAATTCAGACAAAGGACTGCAGACCCTTTTGAATGCTTTACAAGACGTGACAGAAGTTTGGGATGAAAATTAATAGTAAAAAAATGAAATTAATGGGATTTTCGAGAAATAAGAAGGCTAGGCTAAATATCATACTAGAAGGGAATAAATTACAACCTGAGGAAGAGTTCACTTATTTGGGCAGCATCGTAGAGGAAAATGGATTTAGTGGCATGGACATAAGACGAATAATTGCATTAGCAAAAGAGGCCTTTGCGAAAAGGAAAGAGCTAATGAGAGGGACCCTTAAATAAAGATCGTAAGAAAAGATTAGTGAAAACCCTAATATGGAGCGTAGCATCCGAAACCTAGTCCATGAGGAAGGATGGTGAGCATAGATTGGAGGCTTTTGAGATGTGGGTTTGGCGACGGATGGAGAAAGTGAAGTGGACAGAGGGAAAAACGAATGAAGAAGTTTATAGAATGGTAGGGGAGGAGAGGCGTTTGCTGCGAGAAATCCAAAAAAGATAGGAAGGTGGATGGAAGGGATACTCAAGAGGCAATGGGTTGTTGAAGGCCCTAATAGAGGGTAGAATGTGGGGGAAGCGGGATTCTGGACAGAATGATAGAGGGTAGGAAATATGAATATTTGAAGAGGGATTAAAGTTAGATGTTACGCGGCCAACCTAAGACCATGCTCATCAAAAACCTACCTTAACCGGTTGATTACCCTTCATCATCAATCCTTCAATAATGATTTCAAAACGAAGTTTGTTTACAGCAACGTCAACCGATCTTCTTTATACGCCCCCTTCATTAATACCTGTGTTCCTTATTAATTAAACTTTGTCTTGAACGTGAAACCAATCCTTACACTACGTTTCTTCTACGATTCCATTTTCTTCGCTCATGTACTTATATGCATCTACATCTATGAAATACGCTGTAAGCCACTCCCAGGTCGTGTGGCAGTGGGTGAATCCACACAACACATGCATTAGTACGCGTATACTTGTATATTTCTGTAGGAATCCATCTATCTTCCAGTATGCAGATTTAAAGAAGGATTTAAGTTAGATGTTACGCGGCCAACCTAAGCTAAAACACATCAAAAACCTACCTTAACCGGTAAATTACACTTCATCATCATACAAGTGTGGTTTTTCATTCCGATCCCCGATGTGCGTCTTTCCCCGGAAGAAGTCGAGAGAGAGAGAGAGGTGCTCGTGTTATTGTTTGCCGGGCGAGCACCGAACTACACTTCCGCACTCACGATGATGATGGTGATCCGTAACACTCGTGACTTGTTTTTTTTTGTTTGCGGCCGTGTTAAAATGCATAAGATACTCGGCCGGGTATGGTAAACATCCCAAGGTTGGCATTTCCGCTCGTTGCGGCGACTCGGCGGCCGTCGAGATGCGTCTGTCGACGTTGTTTTATTTTCATGCCTGAACTCCGAGCACATAATGAACTAGAGGTGGCGCTACGTTTTCTTACAAGGGAATGGGATTGTCGCCAGAGTGAATGCTCGGTGTGACGTCAGACGGGGGACAGGTTCGTAGTTTATACATGTGTAAGCAAGTGTGAGAGTGGAAATAGTTCATAAATTTGAAAGGAGCGTTTGAGGCGTGACTCAAGGAATTCAACTATGCATACTTCCTACCCCCTATCATTCTGTCCAAAATCCCGCTTACCCAACAGTCATCATGAAAAATGATAACTTTTTAAAACTTTTTAATTATAATATTTTGTTAGCTCCAGCGCTCCATTATCTCACACGGGTTATAAAATCGAGCTCTGCTATATTTAGTATAAAAATCGCCTTCAGATATATTAACCCTTTGAGGAACGTCAATACATATTTTCAAAATTCTGTAGTATTATTTTCTGGGAGATGTATCCTCTACCAAATAGCATAATTTAAAAAACAATTATGTTAATCGAAACCAGCAACAAATTAATTTTGAACTGTGGTTTCGCCGAACAACCACAGTGACACATGATAGCAATTTGCATGATACAGTAAAGTGATTTTTCCTCTGCATGTATATTTTTTCTTTTTTCATCAGAAAATGCACTATTTAGCAATAATTTAAAGTTATGTCAATATACTGAGTCACGTACACTAATGCTACCGCAATTAAGGTAATGAAATATCAAACTTGATTTTGGAAAAAATGAACATTTAGACCAACGATGATTTAACAATTTTTTCCTTTATTATTGCACATAACAGTGACTTGTACAGTTCTTTTGCATAAAAAATGAATACAGAAATTCAACATTTGACATTTGTTTACTTTCCGCTAATTACATATGCAATATATTTTTATTAATCACAAGTGCACAGATGTATACAACTCTTTCAAAATAATATCAAAGTACTTTTTCTAGGTATTTGAGACAAATAAATTGTGGCAAATTTTACTTTTTAGTTTCCTTCACGTGAAAACAATTTTTCTCCCTGTTCAGACACAAGCCCACACCACATAAAGAACAGCTCCACTCATGGTCTGCGAGGTTTTTGTGTTCGTGTACTGCAATAGGCACACCGGCTTGATGTATATCAAACTGGAAAATGGGCTACCTTATCGTTTCTTTTCTCTTTCGGAACATGTGGCTTATGTTTATTTGATTGATGAATTTTTGTTCGCCCAGGTGAAATCTTAGGCTGTCCAGCCACAACCAATCCACGATGCTACATCACAACGAAATAACTTTAGTGGGAGTTTCCTCTCCTTTTTAATCTTTTTCTAAATGATATAACAATGATAACGTGGAACCAAAAAATCATCATGCCAAAAAAAAACGATGTCACCAATTAACTGCTGGTTACGAAGAGTATGGCATCATCTTTAGAAAGTGTTAGGAAACAAAAATGATAAAATTATCAATTCTAACAAACATTAGCGTGCCTTGTAGAGAATTAGTTCATGAAGGTACTTTCTCAGTGCAATTCGACCTTCTTCTGTTAGTGTTCATGGATCCTCAACACCAGGGTGAAAGAAATTCCGATTTTGTCCGCTATATTGCAGCAGCATAAGATCGGAAACGGTGTGGTTATAGTTCCAGTGGCAGGGAATTAAGATTAATTTGTGGTATCACCATGTGACCACCTACTCTCGAAGGGTTAAATGCATTAAAAAATCACTTCCTGCCATAAGAATTGCCGAGACTGTTCCCCTGTCTTACATGACAAATCGACGATTTACTCTGTTTGACACTTTTTCCCAGTGAGGGCGCCTCTATAGTACTTTTATGCTCGAAGTGCACGAGGTTCCACAGAAGAGGGCGGGCGCATCGGCGTCGTGGGTATTATGCTCATGTCATGTGACGGCCGGGCGGATGACCACCACCTGCCCGCTAGGTTAGACCGCCCATATACTAACTTATGGTTTATAAGTTATATGGGAGAAAGCAATAATGTGAGATAGAGGGAGAGCGAGGAGTGGGAAGGTGCGGAGAGGGGTTACATATATCCGGTTCTCTCCCGCCCATTCGTCGACACTGGGCCCAGTAGCGACACATGATTTTTGGAGGCTTGTGTAAATTATAATTTTAACCACCGTTAAAAAAACGTAGGATCCATGGTTTTAAAATATCTTTTTACATGGTGGGTTGTGATGAAGACGAGAAATAATAGTTAATAACTCCAATTATAAATTCCAAAATCGATTCTTACCTCTTTCGATTGTCGAATTCTCAACGACCAAAAATCCTTCGTTATGAATTTTCTAAATGATGTAACAATGACAACATCAACCTCATGCCAAAAGAAAACGATGTCACCAATTTACTGCTGGTTACAAAGAGTATGGCATAATCTGTAGAAAGTGTTAGGATAACAAAAATGATAAAATTATTAATTCTGACGGATATTAACATACCTTGTAGGGAATTAGTTCATGAAGGTACATTCTAATTAAATTCCGGCTACGTTAATATTGGCTCCGATGGGTTTTTATTAAGGTGAATCGAGAAAGTGTTAGGCAATTGGGTTGTGGAGGAGACCTCCTGAAATGTATCATTCTTGGGTGCAGCGATAGGAGTATCGTTGATTATTTTGATGCGTTTTCAAATTATATGCTCCAAATTTGATATTTCACGTTCGTATTTTGCGAAATCATCAGTTGAATTTTTGTTTGTGTTGAAACTTTTTCAATAAAAAGATATTCTCTGAATTTTGGTTTTTATTTTCCATCCAATTCTACCGAACCTGTGAATCACGCAACCTGCCTGGCAATGGGTTGTTTGTGGGGGGGTGGGGCGAATGATAAAGGCGGTGGGGAGCCAAGGTTCAAGCACACAACGCAAGATCATAGTGGCCGTTGTGCAGTGGCGGTACTGGTTTACGGACGCCCGACGTTAGTCGTCTGTTATGACGACGGTTTTTAACATTGGGTGTCTCCCCCGTGAGTAGCTGAAGGGGGTTGCTAAAGTGGTCTCTCGTTTTCCTCTCGTTTCGTCTCCCCCCCAACCCGCTCGGAATCCCACAGTGCACGGGGGGTTCCTCGAACCGTGAAGCCCCACCTCCTCCCAACCGCCCCTCCTACCTTCCCACTCGCCTTCACGCAATGCGTGTATCATTATTTGGTACATTTTCCATTCCTCCGATTCCTCACCCTGTTGCCTCCCCTATTACTCCCTCCCCCCTCCTCCTTTTAGAAAGCATAACCGATTCTTCTTTGTCATGAAGTAGAGATGAGTATCGATTATTATAATACGATTCCCGATTATTTTGAATCGATTATTGTGATCCAATTCTGATTCGATTCGTTTTCATTCCGATTCGATTCAGTTACGATTCCGATTTGTAATGAAGATGAAAACACTTGGTTTTTCATGTGGAAAAACCAAGTGTTTTCATCTTCATT
>WURS02025472.1:0-11795 GCA_011762765.2 Rhinocypha anisoptera | reverse complement strand
CTCCCGCCCTCCCTCACCTCGTAGGACACAGTCGCCCCCTCACCCTTCTCTTCTCCACCCCTCCCTACCCCCTCGCCAGACTACACCCACCAATGAGAATAGTGGACATCCGCTGATCTTTCTCCGGGAATCCACTTGCCGGACCATTCCCCTTCTCGTCGCTGAAGAAGGCAGGTTCACCTGCCGAAACGTTCGACCCAATACTGTGAGTGTCCTTTTTTTGTGTGTCTTTCTATATATTATTTTCTATGTTTGTGTATGTGCCAAGTATATATATATATATATCCCCCCTCTGTGACATACGATTTTCACATCGTTGCCACAATTTGCAATCGTCTCCTCATACATAATATATTGACATTTGTGACACTGGCCTAGTTTCAGCAGCGGTCATCCGATACAGAATAAGGATAGAAAGAATGAAAGGAAAATGTGTGTGACGGAAGAATGTGGTTTAAGGGATCAAAGTAGATAAAAAAATCATCTCTCTAAGAGCGAAGAGGTGAAAGAAATAATAAAGATATTTTAAGGAAAAAAAGATACAATTATTACTCATGTTCCAAGAGAAACACCATTCTAATAGAAACGGATTTAGGGAGGTTTATTATAGAAACTACGTAGCAGAGTAATTTTTTTGGGAGAAAATACGTATGAGTAGCATATAATCGAGTGTAGAATAGTAGTAGAAATATATAGTAGTAGGAGTAGAGGTATTAATAGTAATAGCAGTAGCAGGAATATATAGTCAAGTGTAGAAATTATCAGCCAACCTGAAAATGTTTTAAACTGAAAACGTTTTAAATTCCGAGGCCCGTTATCTTCGCACTGCTTCCAAAGACGTCATTTTATCCTCACTTTTCATCTCTGATCTCCCTAACCAAATGTCAAAAACGGATTGATTTAAAATCCTATACGGCACCACTGACCGCCCCGAACTTCTCTTTCCCTCATCAATTTACATGTACCTTCACGACCCGTCCGTACACACACAAACACACACTCATTACCCCTACATGCCCACCCCCTCCAGATTATCAATGATTAAAAACTCTTAACTTTTCTTTCACCACTCACCTCAATAGTAAATTCACTTCCACGCACAACATGGATCCGTTTCCACTTTCCTCATGAAAATTTACTGACCTCGCCCTTTCCCATCAAGCCTTTTAATTTGTTGTTTTCCTAATGGTTATTTTTTCTTTATGTTTGACTGTACGCGTCTTTATTTGTTTGTTGTTATTTGGTTCCCTTATAAATTTGTAAATACAGCTGTCTGTGGTTCTCTTTCTTTAAATAAAAAAATAGGTATTTAAGTGGAGACATAAAGTTGGCCGTCCTAATTAATATTTTTATGATGATAATAAAGAATTTATTCCGCAAAATTTTTACAATTATTAACAACCAAGTTCCCTCATACAAGCTGGGAATATAGGAATACCCCTTTGGATAATTCCATTTTAAGGTTACCGACTCGAACATCTTACACAAAATAATCTTGTGAGTATAATTTTGTGTTCTCGCATAATTTTCATGAACATTATCTTTTGTGCTGGTATAGTATTTTACAATTTTATGTATTAACAAAGTCTTACAATTGACAAAGAAACAGCAAAGAGTACATATCAATAAATAGCTTGACAAAACAAAAGATAATAGACTGTCATCACAAATACAATTTAACTCTTTAAAAAAATAATAAATTCGATATATCCTCAGCAGCGAATAAACATTTTTTTACACTCCTACAAAATGTAACTTCAGTCCTTGTATTAGCCGTTAATTAGGGCAATGAACAATATATTTCGGGCCTAGGAATAAATAGCTCTGCATGAAAATTTCTGTTTTTTGTCTAGGTATGGCTATATTATGATCACTATATAATTCATACACCCTTGGTCTTCTCCTATCACCGCCACGAGTGTAAAAGATCCTGAGTACCTTGTAGAGAAATAAATGCCTAAAAATAGGTAAAATTTTCATTTTATTGAAAAGAGGAAGGAGTGCATTGTACTTTTTTCTGGGCTATCAGCAGAGGTTGAAGGTACGTATTTAAGTGGAGACTTGCAGTTGGCCATCCTGATTGTAATTGCATTGAGGGACGCGAAAATAGATGAATTTCATACAGAAGCTACGTACTTTGTAGAAGACTGCGAGAAAAAAAACTGCTTGAGGGGCTTTAAGAATAGCATTAGGGAAAATACGAGTATGAAACCGCGAATTCAGGTGTGAGTGGAACACATGTTCCGGAGACAGACGGAGTCGCATTGTAAACACACGCGTCTAACGAAGACGTCAGGCACCCAGACGCGCAACGGTAATCATTAGGAGACTCCATGGAAACGCCAATGGCTACGGTCTCACTTCTCAAACAAATGAATTTTGGCTAGAAAGGTCATTATTGTGATTTAGAAAATCCTCAAGACATGAGAATGCTACTCTGTTACCACAAACGCAAATTCTGGAATTGTTGACCAGTGTCGATTGAGAGTCACGGAGATTTAAGGCTTTCTCCAAGCAAGTTTCAAGCAAGTTCCATGTCAATCACTGAGATATTAATTTCTGGATGTTTGGAAGACATAGCCAATCACAGAAATAAATTATTTGATTCCTATGCATTATTTAACTAGGTATTTGAGATACCCATAATTCTAAGAAGTAATAAAATTTAGGATTGAAAATGTTTTAATACAAAATAGGGAAAATTATATTTAAAAAAATATAATTAATAACCATGACTGGGATTTCACAAGCATATGTTACTCATATATTTATTCTCGTACAATTATTCGATTATAAGTAAATTTTGTAAAGTGTTCTACATTAATAAAACAAAACTTTGTATCTTAAATGAGCGCTTTGATGAAGTTTCAAAGCTTAGCATCATCATAAGGTACCGATAATTACACTAAGCATGGAAAGTATTTGTGCCATGAAATGTTTAGTGCTATGTTTCATTGTGTGCATGGATCCTTTTATCGCAATTAGGCTAGATTCAACTATTTACTCCGCTATACTCATGAACACTTGTATTTGAAATGTGACATTACTTATATTGATGAAAAAACACAATTTTGTCCAGGAATAGCTGGAAATAATATAGATATAATAAGGAATAAATAAAAAACACCAAATAATATATGAATTTGAATACCTATCAACAATGCTCTAAGGTGGACCAGTTCCTACTATCACTACAAGTACAAATGCAAAACGACTCTCTTTTGCCGATGGCTTACAAAACTAAAATTTATCAGTTGTTAAACAATTTTTAATACCAGAAATATGAGTGTAGCAAGAAAGTATAAATAATTAAAAATGTTGATTAAATTAAATTATTTTATTCCGTTAAAACATAAATGAAAATAATATTACTTTTAAGCTAATTTATTAAAAGTAAATTGTAACGTAATAAGGGTGATTACGTAAAGACTACTTGTATTAATCCATCTTCCGAAGGAATCTGTAATATAAAATATTATGAAGATTTTTTGATGAGTTCTCTGAATCAAAATCTGAGTGTTTGTATGAATAGTCGATGCGGAAACAGCTTCATTATAAGTCAGAGAGGTTACGTCTTCTTTTAAAAACAATGGTACCCACATAAATTTAAATGAACTAGGGAGGAATGCTATTGCCCTCTTCATAGATTAGATTGTGACACTGAATTTGACAAGCTACTTGCAAGAAAAAACAAATATAGATTTAAATGGAGGCTGGGAGATCGAAGGAGACAGGAATGGGAGGGAATGGAGGAGAAATGAGACCGGTTTTTTTTCTCTATCTTTTTGTCATAGAAAAAAAGCGCACGAGATAAGTGTAAATGGCGTAGACAATAGGCGTAATAGGCGTGTTAAAATGCAGTGATACTCTCTTAAGTACATAATTAAGATACTCTTAATTATGTACTGACACTTTAAATATAGCTGATGAGTGATGACTGTACACCGATATTTAAATAAGTTCCAAGTACCCACTGTCTAAGGTGGCTTTTAGGGCAAAAAACTTGTAATGATTAAATTTAATGACAATATGTAATTAATAACCAAGTACAGTAACACGCGTTAAATGTTCCATCAGTGAACAAATTAATGCCCTGGAGATGTAAATTGTCACCGAATGCAAAAGATTCCTTGGATTACCTTACTGGAAGGTGTAACGAGAAGTTGGTAGTACTTGTATTTTTTGTTTATAGGGTGCTTCGACGGCTATAGTCATTTCGCACCTCTTCAAGTCATAGAAAAAAAACCCATCCGGACAAACACAACACCCATGCCCTGTGCGGGACTCGAGAGGTTCCTAAGAAAAGCCACGTAAAATGATGCTAACTGCTCAAGCCAATGAGATGAAAATTTGTCCTCGTTTGGGAGAGGACGAAGAGGAGAAAATTTCAACCTAATATAGTGGCAGTGGATGCCAAAAGACACCTTGGAGGATCGAAACGAGCTTAGGAAAACAATAAGACTCACCCAGCAAACATGAGAACGAGATTCGATACATACCTGCATCATCGTCAGACATTTTATCGCGCAGGAAGCCACGAAGCCAACTAGATGGAGTTCTGAAGCGATAATTAAAGAAAGAGGACGCATCTAAAAGGTCAAATCGAACGATTTCGAATCCCATCGAGTTACGTTAAAGTTGTCAGATCACATTATCGAAGCAATAACGAATGTCTTGAAATGAATTTATGCTCAAGTTTGAACCTCGACCCGACTGAATAATCTTAACGCCGGTGAAGATCAAACGGCTAGGGGGGAACAATTTGAAGGAAGTGGATTGGGGAGTCGAGCGGGTTGCGTGAAACAACGGCGCTCTTTTAAGTTGGAACCGCAGAGCTAAGTGTGTTCGTCACATTATAAGAATTGTTGAACCGAGGAAAGAAATAATGACTCCAAAATGAGAACATTTTTCTGTTTCGTTCCATAAGCAGCAGGTCATTCGTCAAAAATTCGTTTTCGCCTTTGTAAAATTGTTAATCGATTGACCAATGCCTAAACCCAGTCTTCCGGGAACAGGTCGACCCTGGTGAGGGTTGACCTGCTCTCGGGAATAGACGCAATCTAAAGTGCGTCTATTCCCAGAGTACTAAGCAAGGAATAGTAGTCAGGCACTACTATTCCTTGTTGAATGCTTTATAGGACCAGTATCAGAGGTTTGGGATGAAAATTAACATTAAGAAAACGAAAGTAAAGAGATTTTCGAAAAGTAGGAAGGCTAGGCTGAATATCAAGCTATAAGGGAATAAATTATAACAGGTAGAAAAGTTCACTTATTTAGGAAGTATAGTAGAGGAAAATGGTCGTAGTGTCATGGATATCGGACGAAGAATTGCTTTAGCAAAAGAGTCCTTTGCGAAAAGGAAAAAGTTGATGAGAAGTACCCTAAATAAAGATTTGAAGAAAACATTAGTAAAAACCCTAATATGGAGCGTCGCACTATTTGGATCCGAAACCTGGTCCATGAGGAAGGATGATGAGCATAGGTTGGAAACTTTTGAGATGTGGGTTTGGCGACGGATGGAGAAGGTGAAGTGGGCAGAGAGGAAAACGAACGAAGATGTTTTGAGAATGGTAGGGGAGGAGAGGTGTTTGCTGCGAGAGATCCAAAAAAAGACAGGAAAGGTGAATTGGAAGGGTACTCAGATGCAATTGGTAGTTCAAGGTTGTAATAGAGGGAAGAATGTCGGGTAAGCAGGGTAGGGGTAGGAAGAGAATAGGGATATTGGACAGAATGATAGGGAGTGGGAATAATGCAGATTTGAAGAAGGATTATAGTTAGATGTATGCGGCCAACCGAAGCTAATGCTCATCAAAAACCAATCTCAACCGGTATATTACCCTTCATCATCATACTAATTTATGGGACTGATCACGGTTAAACTTATGAGTGGATTTGGTTGTGTATGACCAAACTGTGCGCGCTAACTGTGTATGTAGTAAAAAAAAAGACATTTCGTAAAGTATCCTAAAAGCAATCGCAAAGGTATATAAAAAGGAATGAGTGAACGGAAAATCCCCATTTCAATAAAAACAATCGGAGTTTTGGAGTTTTCGGTCAAACATAATGGGATCGTCCTTGGCCAACCTTTCTATTTGCAGACCGGGCGTATCTTTGATTTTTATTTGACCATTTAAAACGCCATGATGAGATCATTAAATATTATTGCAATCTTCGCGACTTCTATAGGGGATTAGACAGAATGTCTTTGGCCATACGGGATATGATTGAATAATTAAGAAGGAATATTTTCTCAAGAATAAACAATAGATAAACAATAGATGGCCCTTTACTATGATAGTTATGTAATTCGATTCCTAAAATACAGTAAACTCAATGTTTCTCCCCTTTGAGTTCCCATAGAAAACTATAAAAAATATACCATTTTTTATTGGCTTGATTGAATTATTAGTGTAAACGTGTGAACTATTATAAAATGATAACCAAAATGTCTAATAGAAAACTGAAATCTTTCTTTTAAATGAAAATCATTAATTCCGTTTTGATGGCTGTACAAGCATGGTGAACGGAATTCTTTTGGCTGAACTCATTGACCAAGTTCATTGGAATCTACCGGGGTGCCCACGCTTAACAAAGCTAATCAGATCCAACCTCTTTGGTCACATTTTCAAACACCAACAAGAGGCACTACATAGATAGTCGCACAAAAGAAACTTAAGGTTGCGAGAAAACGTGTCGACGCGACGCGAAAAAATATGGATCGAACACACGAGCGAATACCCCATTGTTGCATTTCCAAGGGTTGTTTATTTATCGCCCAGCGATACTCGCGGAACACGAACGAACGATCCCGTTCGAATTCGCATCGCGGCACACACTGAACGGAAAAAATAAATTGCTCGATCCCCTTCCGTCAGTGAATATGTTCCGCTCTGGGCACCAATGCACCGGATGGTGGCATGCTTTCTTATCGTTTTCCTCTTCAAAAGTAAATGGCCGAAAATGCCAAGGGTGGAGTAATGCAGTGGAAATTAACACCGCGGGAACGTTTGCTTATTTTCAAACCCGGTGGTAAAGTGTGTTGTACCGATGTAATATTGAAATAAAACCGAGTCGAATATTGTTTAAACTCCAGAGTCGAGGGCGTAACCGCAAAATTCAACCATTGGATTAAGGGACAATGTATTATTCGATTTCATATACCAGGTTTTTCATAGACCAATACTATTTTAACGTAGTTTTCGTGATGACATTACGACATTAAGGACTTTGGTGTGCCCGCACCAGTGATCGTTATGATTTCTTAATGCTTGTGATGACACATATTAAAAGTTAAATAGGTACAGACACAATTAAAATATAAGGAGAGCAATGGAGCGATCTATATAGCTCGCTCCATTGGCTACCTGTCTGACGGGACAATAGCGAAAAGGTCGTTCCTAGGAAGAAACTGGGGGGATGAGGGTATGCGAAATAAACTTGGAACTTTCTCATATTTTAGAAATTTTCTTTTTTTTCATTAATAAACTAGGTGGAGAAAGTAGGTCAAGATCGAGGTGACTACGTAAAGATAAGGTATATTTTATGAACACTTTTATTTTGGAAAAACTTTTGCAAGATAGAAACTCAATAGAATCAAATAGATGTATTATTACAAACACTTGTTACATAACACAATTTTTCTTTTGAGTTCTTGTTGCTAAAAAATAAAATATAATGGTTTTTCTGGCATTTTACTTGTTTTATGGGTGAAATTCCTTCCGACATTTGAATGGTGGAGCTGAAAGACGGCGGAAAAATTATCAGTATGATTTCCTATAGGAAAAAAATATCAGTTTTTGCCAACTTTTAGAGAATAATGGAGCTTTTTGCATGAATTTTGCAGGGAACTTGTTCAGCTTAGGTTTAGGTTATACAAGGGGAACCCGATTTATTCAGACTAATTCCTCTATGATAGTGGAGGATTTACTTGGCTCGTAGTTCACCGGGCTGAAATTCCGATAATGTGGAAAAGGACAAAAGATGCAACAGCGCTTCCTCGCGTTCCATTCGCGGATATTCAAGTCCCTGTCTCTGGAAAATCTCTTTCCATGTCGACAACTATTACATTCCCTTTAAATTCTGCCCACCGCTTTACGTTTAATATTAAAAGTGGAGTTGTCGTTGTACATTTATAAAACCTAAGTTAAATAAAGCACGACCTTTCGCTGCCCTGCGCGTACTTAAAGCCACGGCGGGTAGCGAGAATTTAGATTAAAACAATGACAATGATAACATTAAATACCACCAGGTAGGCATAAAACTGAATTCATATAACGTTATGGGGTTCATAAGAATGTCGCAATTACATGCATTTGATATATTTTGCGACAATTGACTGATTCTCCAATTTTCCAACAAACGATTTTTTACAGAAAATTATAAAATAATTTTATTTATGTCTAAACATTAAACGAAAAATTTGAAAAAAAATCTTTTTTGTTACAACAAAAATGGTCTCTCGGAGATTTAAGTCACAGAAAGGAATTAAAGAAGATTTAGGTCACAGAAAGAATTAAAGAAAAAATATAATTATTTCCTATTTTTTTACAAAAAAGGGAATGAATAGAATAAAAGATTCGTTCATTTTTAATTTTTAATTAAAAAAAATAACAACACTGGAGAATATATGACCGATGGTTTAAATACACGTTTGTAACAGTACGTCTAATTCCTTTAAGAACCACTCTACCCATTTACTTCCCTGAAGAATGCCCCTTACACCATTGAGATTTTACCAGAAACACACTTTACGGATGTTTCCTGAAAGGTCATGGATCCAATATTGTTTCTAAGTACAGAGAATCACTGATTTGTATCAGAGATAGAACTTCTCGATAGAAAAACTACCGCTCAATGACAGGTCTCATTGGTATATAAATTTAACTGGCGAGATACGAAACGTTTCCTCGAATAGCTATTTTCGGGTTATCCTCCGTGTTGTCCATAAGTAAAGACAGTCTCTGCAGCCATCCTAGTGGCGTCTTCAACTTAAGAAACGACTGTATACCGTGGCAACATTTGTGTTACGCCACGTACTTGTGAATCTGTGTTTGTCATGGAGTGGAAGACATATGAGATTCAGCGAAACCCATTCAGTGCCAGCGAGTACGTGGGAATACGTTGTGGACATCTCTCGATGGAGGGCGTTTGAGATTGACTGCAGCAGCGTCAGAGACCCACGTCATCCCAAAATTTCACTCCACTCGCTCCAAAAAATTGATGGAGCCTGATTCCAGCTCTTACACGTTCATTGAGTCGTATATGGAAATAAAATGCCATCTATCACATATTGCCACTTATGGACTAATGCATAACTTAAGGGACATATCATGGAATCAAAATAGAAATATAATTTAAAGTAGAGGATGCATTTGGACATTTGGATAACTTCAACATTTTACTTACTCGTCATCAGGTGGTGAAAAAGCATGTAAATCAAAACCCGAAAAATGTACAAATAATTTTTTTTATATGGGACAATCGAGCAGAATAATAATAAGTATTATCTCAAGCAACACAATGACTAGTCTGATGCTACGTCACATACCAGATCGAGAGTTATTATGGAAAATAGTCCAGTTAAAATCCATTTTTCATTTGGACTTCAAGAATTTACCTTAGGTTTGTTGATTGTTTTCGCATTACCTGTCATCTTTGTTCTCATCCGTCTGCGCTATGTACAATAATAAGTCATTCGTGCATATATATATATATATATATATATATATCTGTTATAAAATTCTTTGGAATAGAGTTGATATTAATCGACGGATTACAAAGAAAGCATGAACTTATTTAGAACAGCTGAAATCGCGATCACGAACAAAAGAAATATTTTTTTTGCAGAAGTCGATAGTCAAAATCTTTTTGAGACACTAATTCCTATTATTACATAACGGAGAAATACTTCGGGACTCTCTTGCATAACGGAGAAATATTTCGGGGAAAGAGAGCCTCGAAATATTTCTCCGTTACGTAAGTCTTTCTGTTTACCTGTTTCTATGTGTGAATGTGTATAAGTGTGTTCGTGTTTGCTGCTCGTCTGAGTTTTCCTGAAATATATATATATATATACGATATATATATTGATACACAGATCATTAAATTATCCAGTGGGTAATAAGTACATACATTGAATGACCTCTTTTATACAGCCAGTGATACTTATTTTTGCGTGCCTGCGAACCACTTTTGCGTACTTTCGTACAAATGGTGAACGGTCATTAACTCAGAAGGGCGTAATTAGTGAGCTTACATGTTTTACTTTATCTTCTTTATTTAATGGAGTAGTATACTCGTATGCATACTCTAATTTACGAAAATGTGTTTTTATTTTCACGATCAAATCGAAATGTGAGGTTTTTTGAAAAAATATTTTTTCAATTTTATCCGAACGAAAGCAGTTCGAAACAATGCGAGGTTTAATGATTCTACTTCAGTTCATCATGAATTTTATTACTTCAAACGATAATGTTTCGTTAAAAATGACTCTCCATTTTTCTCTTGGCTTATCACTTACAATACAATTGACAACTCGCGTTCGCGTGAAAATTTTCGGAAAATTACTACAGTGTGCACGGCGATAACATTATCGCGAAACTCATTTCAAAGCTAGCTGAGTGACCTTTCTTCTTATGGGTTAAGTCCGACACGATCTTTTTATTTGGCTCAGGGTCAACCTTGCCTATTCAGTGAAACTTGACCGGATGCCAAAATATTTCTACGCCCCTGTCCTCGTCACGGAATCTTCGGTGCCTACTTGTGCTACATGCAGAGCCTACACGGTTGAGAGCAATGCAACGTCACCATCGCTACATTTTCTACTTCGCAACAGCGTCGAGATGAAAGATCTTGATTCTTTCCCGGCGTATACCTTTGATGAACTGTTCTCGGGATTTCCACCGGTTTAAGTGTTCTGCCGCCGAGGTTTCAACGGCATATCTCAGCCACCGTCTTCAGGATCATCACCCTGAAGAAGATGGCAGAGTCAGCCGTTGAAACGTCGGTGGCAAAACACTTAAACCGGTGGAAATCCCGAGAAGAATTCATCAACGTCGAGATATTTTCATCGCAAAGCTTAGGATTATACTTCAACTATATGTGTTTTGCCCCAATTGTATCAATTAATGGAGGAAAATTCGGTACATTAAGCGTGTTTAAGTAGGGCAACCTATAACGGACTGCATTTAACGATCCGCGACTCTTCGCGGAGGCGACACGCTTAGAATCGCAATCAACCGTACACCCACCGCAGATGACCTACTACTAAAGGTAAAAAAAGGAAAATAAATTAATTTGCGTTCACCTCATCTTTCACAAAAAAAAACAGCTTCGAAGATGTAAGAGAAAGGTCTGCTAAAAGGAATATTTAAGCACGTTAACTGCTAGGGAAGCAATTATCGCCATGAGAAAAGTAGCAAATTTAGTACCTATTTCCAGACATGACTTTCTGTGAGTGTGTGATGTGCAAGGGAAATTATTTTTTTTAAATTTAATATTACACAAGTAATTATTTTAAAAAGATGCGATCGGTTTCGTCTTGATCAGGCATCATCTGGTCAATGGGCGAAGGAGTATAAACAACACAGTCTTCTTAACTTGATCCCACTATCCCCCTGCCTACACTGTAATGGCAACTCCGTCACGTTGACCGTAATTTACTACAATCAAAGACCCTTCCCTTCCATTCTTAGATAATGGTCGGGCCGAGCCGCTTTTTTGCAATTCATCGAATTACATATCGGAGTACCTTTTGTTAATTACCTCCGGTTTTGCAGTTTAGAGTCTGTATGGCT
>WURS02025461.1:0-11795 GCA_011762765.2 Rhinocypha anisoptera | reverse complement strand
GTACAAGATAGGCATTTTTGAAAACCTGAAACCATGCTCTTTCACGCTATGGTAGCCGTTTTTGGTTAATTTTTTTTGAAACACACGGTGTATTGTGAATGATACTTAAACGTTTTTTCACAAATTTATTTTTTCAGAGTGTTCGAAAATTGACAAAGAAGAGAAAAATATAATTAAAGATAATAAATGACTTTTGAGATTTGTGTCGGTGTGTGTGTAAGAGGAAACGAGTTTAAATGTCCATAAGTTGGCTCACTTGGAGAAGTCATCGGGCTCTTGAGGGCCCCTGGTTCCAGAGTTAAAGATGGATAAAATGAGAGAGAGAGAGAGAGAGAGAGAGAGAGAGGGAGAGAGTTGGGGAGAAAGAAAAGACCAACCAAGCGCGCCGTTCATTCTTTCTCTTTATCTATATAGATTCAAACGCTCGAAATCTGGGGAGATCTATTCGTATCTCGGATCCACTTGTGTCTGCCTCTCTCTCTCTCTCTCCATCTCTCGCTCTCCCTCTCTTGGCTCGGTTGTATCCTCTCATGAGACACAGCACGCAGTGTGGAGAGCACCGAGTCACTTGGGCGCTCACCAAAACTCTCAAACCGACTGAGAGAGAGAGAGAGAGAGAGTACTCACGCCAAATCATAGTGGGAGAGATGTGGCGGAAAGATGCCGTGGCTGACACAAAATCAGACCTATATCAGCCGCGATGGCTGTGCCAAACCAAAGGAAACCATTGGCAGCCAGGATCTATCTCGTGCTCGTGAGAGTGCAAGAGAAAAAGGGAAAAAGACTGGGCTTGGTCGGGAGTCATATCGGAACACAAGAGGAGAGAAAGAGAGAGAGAGAGAGAGAGAGAGAGTGATAGCGCCCGTAAAGATAGTCTTTGGAGCTCGGCGGCAGCGGCAGATCTCTGGTAGTGTTAGGGGTTAATATTACCCGTTACAAAACATAGAAGATTCTATACGCTTCTCTATTTTTTGGTTATTAAAATAAAATTTGAACAAGCACTAATCACAAATCAATTTGTCACTTGTGAAGACATAGCGAGATATATATTTATCAATTAACTAGCTATTTTAAATTTAAACTTCACGCATCAAAATAGATAATCTTGCAATATAAGAATGTGCTTTAATCGGGGAAAAATCTAAACAGTTTATTATATAACCGCGATGTATATATATAATATTGATTGTGGGATAATAATCATGAAAAGTTGGTCTACAATGGTGCCGAGAAGGGGAGATTCAAAGACAATCTCGCCCGGAGAATGAGAGAGAGAGAGAGAGAGAGAGAGATGCATCTGGCGCAGGAAAAATCTGACATCAATCAGAGAAGTGAGTCACAATCAAATCTAGATTTGGCCATGTGATACTGTGGTAGACATTGTTCGTGTCGGATTATGTCACGTCTTGTACCTAAAAACACAATGCTGCTAATCACTGCCACCCAATCGACTCTTCTCTCTCTCTCTCACTCTCTCTCTCTCTTTATCTATCTCTCATTCTCTCTCTCTCTCATGTTGACCAATCTAGGTCAAAAACTCGAAGAAGACCACCTTGCACCACTAACTCTGCAAGCTACCCAATTTTGAAGCTCACCTCACACATGGGTCAACCTGATTACACCCAAGATAACTTGGTGTGTGTGATAAATTATATATATAATATTTTTCCCCTCTTGATATTGCTTGATTGTATTAATTCCTTGTTGTAATTAACTTTTTCTTCTTCTATTTTGGGTTTTGTGTCAGTAATAGTTTTTTTGCTTAGATTATAAATATATATATATATTATTTTTCCAAAAACAACAACTTAAAGATTTGTAAACAATATAATGATTTTACATTTTCAGAGTAATATATAATGAAATAAATGTAACATTTTTCTTGTAAAATTGACAACTACGTTTTTAGCCTAAATTTTGGTTCTTTATGTCATTTGAAAGTTGGGATATGTAGAATCAAATGTGAAAATTTAAAATCTGCCAAATTTTCTCAAATTTGATTTTAAAGTTTCGGCTTTTTACCAAAACAATAGTGTTAAAAACTTATTCTAATACAATTAGTGTTATTTTTTGGAAAATCTCTACTGTTTTGAATGCTTTTTATTATTACACTACTGTTTTGCTTAAAACAGAAACTTTAGAACCAATATCGGAACAATTAAGAATATTTAGCAACTCCAAAATTTTTATATTAGATTCTACATATTCTAAACCTTCGAATGGTATAAAGAATATTAGGAAATTTTTAAACCAAAATTTAAGCTAAAACCCTAGTTTGTTTGCTTCTCTCTTTTGAATAAAGTTAATTTGTGCGGGTTACAAATCTTAATTTTGTCAATTTTACAAGATGTAAACATAATGATACAAGATTAAAAAATGTAACATAAATATTGTAAACTAACTTATTTATTTGATTCTGAATATTTAAAACTTTCAAATGACATTAAGAATATTTTAAAAAATTCTTACTACCAAAATTTAAGCTGACCTTGGCATCACTCTTTGTCAAAATTTCAATAAACAAAGAAAAACTGTGCTAAATTGTGTTATCACACTCCAAAGTAGATTGGATAATTATGATTCGGTTGGTGAACGAAAAAAATGGCCAAAACTAGAGTCTGGTGTGGTCAAGGGAGTCAAGTGGCAGTTGTGAGGATGGCTGCCGGTAGGGAGAAAAACACAACAAGGATGTAATTACGATGCGTGCGAGCTCGCGTGTCTCGAAGTTTGTTCTTTGTGTGTGAGCGATAAATTTAATTCCAATTAGCCACTCTCTGTACACCTTAAGTGCATTTATCAAGTGCACACACACACATCACTACTGCCCAGGTGTAATCAATAAAGTCGAGGTGTTAGGAACTTGGCACCTGAACTTAGCCTGGGAGCCATCATCTCGTCATCTCATCTCTCTCTCTCTTTCTCTTTCTCTCTCTCTCTCTCTCTCTCTCTCTCCCTCTCTCTCTCTTCTACACTTGTTACAAAGATTGCATCACGGTTGATGTTGATGATGATCGCACTTTGTGATGCGATGTGCTCTCTTTTGCCTTCGTTTTTTTTGTTGTTGGTTGCGATTATCTCCCATCGCCACTCCTCTCTTGCTTAATCTCCCCCACACTCGTAAAACAATCACTAGATTTATATATATCTATCTATCTATTTGAGTTTCAAGATTTAGATTAATTCACCCAATTTGATTTGGACTTAAACTTGACATTTGGGCATTTTTCTAGTTTACAAAATAACAATACTGTTTATTTAATTAACGTATGGATAGTTCCAAAAAACAAGATTTTTTAATGAATTTGTTATACGGAAATAATATAATTATTATTAAAATAAAAATTTTTTAGATAATAGTTTAAAAATTTTTGATTTTAACATCAACTTATACTCTAAAAAGCTAACATAAATATTCAAAATAAAACGAACTTTTTAACGGAATTTGTTCTTTTTTGGCGCTTGTCAATATTCAACAACGAAAAAACGTATACCTTGAAAAGAAAGACTAATCGTACCCGACTAAAATAAATGATAATGATGATGCCAGAGAGTACAACTACACGAATTGGTATGCATCGTATACTCAAAAGGCACAACAAGGAACTGGCACCGATGCCTGGTATGTGTTTTTGTGCTTGGTGCCGCTTACTGTTTTAATTAGAATTTGAGCTCGTGCAAAAGTGTTCGTCGAGGTGGAAGTGAGGGCGAGAGAGAGAGAGAGAGAGATAGAAGTCAAGTGCCAGTTTGCATCTCTCTCTCTCTCTCTCTCTCTCTCTCTCTCTCTCTCTTGAAAACAACAAGCACACACACACACACACACACTTTTTTTACTAGGCAGCGGCGCCCTCAAATAGACCGCTAACGAGCCCATTGTTAGCACCTTTTAGCGCGTCATTATCATCATCTGATGCGCTCATGTCGGTAACGTCTGCCTGCCACACATTCTCTATGTCAGCTGCCTTCGAATCTACATGTTTCTCTCTCTCTCATGCTAACAGATTTTAATCTACTGGGAAAGCATCATTAATACATCAGGAAAGGATAATACATCAAATCATGCACACACACACACACCGGGCGAGATCTACATCGAGGGCATAAGATTTAGTGATTCTCGCTTTCGCGCTTACACACACATACACAAAAACCTTTATCGAGATAAAGGCTCGATATCGAAACACCGGTGCTCGTGTGTGTGTGTGTTCATTGTCTGTCTTGGTGCCGGTGTTTGGATTGACTTGAAGTGTGTAAACGACTAGCCGACAACAACAAAAAATAACCAACTACTTTTGCGGAGATTGATGACACCTAAAATCTACTTTTTTCCAAGCTTGTTTTGATTCTTGCCGGCACGATCTTACAGACCATCCACAGGTTTTGTCTTGAATTGAGCTGATTCGCTCGAATAGATCAAACACTGATTTCTATCCGAGAACAAGTGTATAACCACAAACGGAACCAACACTGAACAACAATTGAGTGGAAAAGAAATTGACCGAACGCAATCTACTTTACTTAATCATTATTAATTATTTTTGTGGTTTGCTTTAAGAATTAGGAATTATACAAAACTGTTTTTTGTTTAATTGATTTCTTTAAAAAACAAACAATTATTAATGATGTTATTCTGTGTTTGTTTAGTATTAAACTTAATATATAAAAAAATATTTAAAATTTTTTAAATTGAAAAATACAATACAAACATAAATCAATTTTAGAGAGACTTGGTCTATAAGAGAAAGCTCTCTATTTATATTTTGTCAGGTTTTAAAGTTATTTGAAATAATTTCTTAAATCAAATTTAATTCACAAAAGTTGAATTGGAACTAATAAACATTAACTTTGCAAACTTTGAAACTCATTTTATAAATGTTTGATTATCAAGTTCAAAGTTAGAACGGATTATCTTGTCAAACATCAAATATACTTAACACTTAAGTTTATACACTTAAACTCAAGCTTTATTGTTATTACAATAAATTTTTTAAAAACAAATTAAATTTCCCAAACATATCTGTAAGCCTGATCTACGGTTAACCCTTTTAGCTAATTTGAGTTTAAAGTGTATATACCCTTATTTATAAACATTTTTTTTAATTTTAGAAAAAAACCATGTATAGGCTATTCAGCTAGATGATCTAGACAGGTGACAGTGTGTTGGAAAAAAAGGCTGCACACACGCTGTGTGAACTGTGTGCAAAGTAGGTAGGTATGACTAGGCAGGACTAACACAGACAAATTAGCTAATGACGGCTCAATCGGGACGACCGAGTTGCGATAAGATCCGTTATAGGGGGGGAAACACACAACATTTGGGTGCCATCAAGCCAATTGGGCGACTCGGCACCGGTATTGGCCTCGCTCACGTTGACGTGCACCCACCGCAGATAGAGATCATCTTCTTGCGCTTTATCTCTCTCTCTCTCGCTCTCTCTCTCTTTCTCTCTCTTTCTCTTTCTCTCTCTCTCTTATTTTCTCTCTCATTCTACTCGACAAGTCAATTTGCCGTGTTGCCTCTCGAAACCGATCGATATCACGCAGGAGTTGCATTAACAAGCCAATCAGGTAATACACAGAGACGAGGCGCATCGTCGATGATGATTAATTGAGACGATGAGGTGGGCAGCAACGTGCGATTCTGGTGGCAAGCTTAGACATATACACAAACTCACTCATTCACTCACTCACTCACTCACAGACACATTAGTGGGTTCTTTTTTTCGCAAAACGGGGGCGTGGGTGGTGAAAACACGCCGTGTGCCTAAGACGCCACTACCGCACGATTTGAAGCTGGTCATAAAACACTGATATAATAAACACGCTGGCATAGGCTTGAACTAATACCTTAAATCACAACATGTCTGCACGCAAACCAACACAACCTAATGCGCGGCGCGATTCTAATCAAATTACGTCAACAAGAGACACACCAGACCAACCAAGGGTTTGATTCATTACCGCTAATTGGTGGCGTGAGCACTCCTTTTTCTTTCCTCTAATTCATATATACACTCTTCGGGTAATGACACTCTGGTTTTATTTACTCAAGAGTGTTTTGGTGATTAGACTAATTAGCCAAAGTTTATCAGCATAATTTGTGAGTGGTCAGTTTATATATGCAAAACTTATTTTAAGAATTTGATTTAATATTTAATATGATAAAACAATTTTTTAACAAATACAAGTTTACATTGATCATAAATTTTAATAACTACCGTAGTTATTAATCGAACACAGTAAGTTGAGTGAAAACACTTGTCCACAATTTATTGTTTTGACGATTAAATTAATAAGCCAAAGTTTCTCAGCATAATTTGTATGAGTGGTCAGTTTGTATATGCAATATTCTCTTTTAAGAATCTTATTTAATATTTTTAAAGTGATAAAACAAATTTTTACAAATCTACATTGATAACAAATGTAAACACACTCACGCCTGTATTATTATAGATTTTAGAAAACTACCATCGTTATTAATCAAACACAGTAGGTTGAGTGCAAACACTTAACCACAATTGATTGTTATGGCAATTAAACTAATTAGCTAAAGTTTTTCAGAAAAAAATTTGTATAAGTGGCCAGTTTGTATGCAATATATTTTTTGATTTAATATTTTCAAAGTACATTGATACCAAATGTAAACACACACACACACACTCACGTATGTATTACCATAAATTTTAGATAACTACCATATAGTTATTAATCGAACCCAGTAGGTTGAGTGCAAACACTTGGCCACAATTGATTGTTATTTAATTTTATAACGAGATTCAATCGTGTAGAACACTGTTTACACTCTACCCTCCTTTTTTCTCGTAACTGGTGGCTTAAAAGTAACGACAAGAGGGCATGACGAGGCTATGAATTTTATATGAGAGAGTGATTTTTAGTAACCCAAGTGTAAACAGTCAAACTGAAAAGCAACGTGCAGAGTGAGTGAGAATGCACGTGGCACGCGGCACTGCCATACACCGTTTAGAGCCTAGTTTTACGGGTAGAGATTTGCAAACCCAAAGTCGGGTCCACGGGCCCGAGTGTGTGCAATGTGGACCGAGTGGCACGCGCTATGCCAGTCACAACACTGCAGTGTGATACCTCGTTTCACCAATCTAGGATCTCTCGCTCTCTCTCTCGCTCTCTCTCTCTCTCTCTCTCTCTCTCTCTCTCTGACTTTGGACACTCTGGTGCGTGCTCACTCACAGCTCGATCCGATTAGGTGCGCATCACAGAGCATCACTAACACCAGTCAGTCTCTCTTCTCTGTGTGTTGATATGAGAAAATTTTGCACGTTTGCATTTGATTAGCAGACTTATCATCCACTTTTCAACATTTATTCTAGAATCGAGCATCAAGCTTACTTTTCTCATTATTACACTGTTGAAAATACTGTCCGGTTATAACCCAACATTAAGCACGTTCCTGGTTATAACTTGACAATTCTTTGTAATAAACTTTTAATTTAAAAATGTAAGTTTATAAGCAGACATTTTGGAAAATCGATTCTTATAAACTGATTTTTTAAATTGTAGAGTTATAAGCTAACTTTTAAAAAATTGTTACCTTAAAAGCTGGTATTTTTAAAATTGTAAGGTTATAACCAGAAAGTATTTATAACAGTAGAAAGAATATATAATGTATTTGTAAAAAAACATTTATTAAACATTGAACAAATAGCAAATAATGCCAATTTAATTTCATTCTTTTCAAATAATTTATTTTAACCAATTTACAATTAAAATATATAAATAAAAATCACTTATTTAGACTTTGGTATAGCTGATCTAGTCAATATGACATTACTCGGATTTGATTTATTGACGAGTAGCATTATTAAAATAGCATTATTAAAGTAGCATTATTGCAATTAAAAACTATAATAACAATGAAATTTATGCAAAAAAGATTTTAATAAAGATAATGATTAATTAAGTGACTGAAAAACAGAGAGAATAAAAAAAGAAAGGACAAAAATTAATCTTTAGTGAGAACTATCAGTCGACCACTGAGTGGTTTAAATCCAGTATCGAGCCCACCATCATTGAGAGTTTGGAACTGAGACTGTCAAGAAAAGCCGTACCCAAATGCGATTTGCTTCCAATGATGAACTGTTTCTCATCTCATTTTCTCTTTTTCCCCTCTCTCTCCCTTTCTCTCTATTTCTTCAAATCTGATTCTCTCACACCGATGCCAGTCGGTGTTTGTTTACTTTGATGATCTTGAACGTCGTTCGCGATAGAGAGATTTAGCTCCGGGTGAGTCGTGTGTCGCATCGGGCATCACGATGATACGGACCAGGGCTAGTCACGTGGCCCGAGTAGTGTGATCGGATCACGGCCCGACTGGTTAACTCGCTGGTCGCCTGCCGAACCAACAATAGAAGCCCGACCACTGTCGCACTGAAGTGTTAAACGTTGCTCGGCCATTGTTCCACAAGCCAATCGATGACTTGCTACCGTCACTAACAACGCTCTCTCTCTCTCTTTCTCTCTCACTCTCATTGGGTTTAACTTAACTATGCACCATTGACTGATTTGTGTGCAACCCAAACTTCATTGCTCAACTTTGATTGTGTGTAGTATATATATGCGTATAGATTACTAGAAGCGGTAATCAATAAGATCACGAATCAAGATAATATACAAAGGGAAATAAACATCTATTGATGTGTTTTTAGGGTAATTTTATTTTTTTAACTTTATTCTACGCGTTAACACAGTGATTATTGGCTTTAAACACAAAATAATCTTCAATGTTTTATGAGGTTTCAAATGTACTCGTTTACTTGCTTAATAATGTTTTTATTTAAACTTTTGAAAACTTTAAATTTTTATAGCAACTAATGGAAGTCGCTATAATTCAAAGTAAAATGATCGTATCAATTTGAATATAAGTTGATATCATTTTATATTATACTTGGGGTGTGTGAGTGTGTGCTTTTGGTGAGATTGCAACTCACATCAAAAGTTATATAAACTCTCTCCAATAGTTGTCCTGGATGACAATAGAAACGGAAACACAGAAAACGTGTGTACTAGATATCGTTTGGCCAATGTACTGAGGGGAGTGAGAACTACTACTGGTAGTGGTGGGAAGGCTGGAAAAAAGTAGCCACATAACAAGAGGTGTTTGGCGGGGAGACCAGAGTGTGTGTGTGTGTGTGTGTTTCGGGACGGAAGTCAACATCGTCAATGATCGACCGGCAAAACGGGCACATGGCAAACAGGCATCGAAAGACAGGAATGTGCTTGGGGGTGAACTTGACACCAAACGACATTGCTACCACACAATGACTCCTGAACAGGGTCCGGGGGAAAATGATGCCAGTGATTCTACTGATGCCAGTGACTTTTTCTCTCTCTCTCTCTTTCTGTCTATGTGTGTATCGGTGCGATAAGGTGCCGACGAGTGAGAATGACGCGAGACACAGTGACGAAATGAATTGCCGATTAGGGGATAGGCACACCAGGCTTTGCTTGGGTCCGCGCCACTGGTATCGGTTGATCATCATCAAAGTCACGTGGCTCTGATAGGCCCATTAGAATTGTGGAGTCTTTGCATTCGCGGGGTCCAGAATGTAACGCAAGGTCACGTGGCACAAGTTACATTGCGCCAAGCGGATGCTTCGTTTACTTTTCTCCGGCCTTCGGTCATCACCATCAAACGTCGTCGTCATCTTACGATCGGCTGGTTAGAGGCCTTTTGACTGGTATATCGTCTCTCTCTCTCTTGTGCACTACAAGTTGACATTGACACCGCGCCAGTGAGCATCGATTACGATGTGTGCTCGGGTAACTGAGGATGTGTGCGTGTGTGTATTTGCAAGTCACCGATAATGTCAAGTGAGAGAGAGAGAGAGAGAGAAAGAGAGTAATGACACCAACCAACAACTTCACTCTTCACACTGACACACACAATGCGGCCTCGATCGAGACCCGATTTAAATCAAAATGATGCTAACTAGCATCAGACTAGGCTGATTGGGAAAGACAGCGGAGACAAAAAATAAAGCAGATTAGCTTTTAGAAGTGTCACACGGGGTTAAAAAACGATGCGCACCCATCCTCTCTTTTTCTCAACAATTAATCACTTTGGTTGTGCAAATCTGTCTTTTCCCCTACTTTATCTTATTATGCAATTTAAATATAATTTAAATAAACAATCTATTATTTTGTTTTAGAGTTTTTTAAACTTGAAACTAAGAAAATTAACATATAGACAATAAAAAATAATTTTTTTCTAATTTAGAAATTAAAGGTTTTAGATTTTTAAATACTGTTATTATATATGTCAATTGTGTTGTAATTTTCTATAAAAACAACCATTTAAATAAATTTAATGTAATATGTTCAAACCATCAAAAACAGATAAACAGGCCAATATATAAAATAAAATGGCTCAACAATGACAATAACAACAAAAATATATAATCCAATTTGATTTTGAGCAATCAAACTCAAAAATTAGAATCACAATCGTGCAATTGTGTAACCGTATATAAAAGCTATACGTATGTAATACCAACAGCAACAAAAAGAAGAAGAAACCCTAGTGAATTTGTCGCTAATGCCACAATTGATGAGAGGATAAATTGGTCTATACGACCCTAGTTAATAGCTCTAGTCATAGTGGAGGGTCCAAGTAGCACTGGCTTGGAAGACACCATTGTGCAGCTGCATCAAATGCCACTTTGTGAGATGGGAGAGAGAGAGAAGGAGAGAACGAAAGCGAGACAAGTCAATAAAACAAATCAGACTCTAAATGAGACATTGAGCTAGGCAATGAATGTCAAATCAGAAGGAAGAGCGAAACGAGAGATTGAGAGAGAGAGAGAGAGAATAGTGAGACACTGAATAATAGGAGACACGCGCGGGGCCGCGTGTTTGTCCCCAACGCCGATCACCGCACTCGACCCGACTCAGGCCCGTTGTCGTGGTTGGGGCTGGTTTGGCATCCCACACTCCGAGTATGAAACGGCACTAAATTACCTTACGCAACAATAACTGCTCAATTTTTTGTTTTCTCCAATTTCTCTCTCTCTCTCTCTCTCTCTCTCTCTCTCTTTAAAAATATTTATTGATAAATGATATAAATACATAGTTTATGCAAAAATGAGAAAGAAGGGAGAAAAAATTCTTTCTTTCTTTCTTTCTTACTCTTAGAAACAAAATAGAGTATATTTTATCCAAATCCAAATTTGATTGAACCTGAATAAAACATTAGTATCAATATAGTTCTTACACTTTAAACTCAAATTTTTTAAAAAAAGTAAAATGTGAGACAATCTTAGAAATGTTGGTTTATTTTACACTTTACTGCTGTAACAATAAAAACTGACCACAAATGCAGTAAAGCTGTCCCAAGTTGAACACTTGAATCTAGAGCATACACTTTAAACTTAAATTTGCTAAAAAGGTAAAACGTATTACAATTTTACTGATATGTTGGTAAAATCTAATTTATTGGTACACTTTAGCTATGCTACTATAGCAATGGAAGTTTATAACAAAAACAGTAAAACTGTCCCAAGTTGAACACATTAATTTAGAGTGTACACTCTAAACTCAAATTTGCTTTAAAAAGTATAAAGACAATCTTACAGATATGTTGGTAAAATTTAACTTATTTACTGTTTACTGTTGTGACAATAAAATTTTATTAAAAAGTACTTTGATTATGAGACCACATACACTTTAATCTGATTAACCAAAAATCAAACAACACTGACAGACCGGCGTCTAAATATATTTGAAATAATTATTTTTTTCCAAATATATTAGAGAACGAAAATATT
>WURS02025451.1:0-11796 GCA_011762765.2 Rhinocypha anisoptera | reverse complement strand
ATAAATATAAATTTAATAATTAAGCTTATTACAATCTGGAACCGTTACTACTTTATCAAAAGACTGAACCATTTTACTTCATTTATGAAAGTCAAATGCATATTCAATAAAAATTATCATAATGAGGAAAAGAGAAAAACGATTTCTTACTTATTTTCATATAATGGTATCTACACAATTAAATTTTTGGAATTCTGTCCTAATGAGTGTCTCTTATTAGTTTACAATTATCTAATGCTCATTATTCTAATAATAAGTGCCATTTAACTCAGTAGTGAACAATACACGCGAAGAGAAACTACATCTCAATTATTATACTTCATTCTCAGTTTACCTTTACTTTAACTACCAACCGTTTTACCTTTGTTACAACTGCCTTATTGTCCATACTTTCTCAGTTATTACCTCCAACGGTTTCCTTTAAAATTGAAGTGACCCTTTACTTACCAATACACTTTGCAGAAAAATATTCGTACCAACGTCCTAAACTAAAGGAGAGGTATTATAAAGCCGAGAATATAATATACGACAAAACGTTAAGTTACGATGTGTAATGATGTTTCTCCTAGATTACTTTAATATTCATAATCGTGGTGTATAATTATTTGTGACAATATTGATATATAAGAAAGGTTGACTTTAGAACATTTATCTCCATTTTTAGCCAGAACGTAAGTTTGACGGGTAATATTGAAAATATTTTTACTCATTTCACATTCATTATCCAAACTACATTCAACTCAATCATAACATTAAATCCACAAATAATATTTTATTCTGATGTTATATTGTTTACATTATTTCATTATTTGAAGTTGAAGAGTAAGTTATAAAAAGTGTTTTTTATATTCCGTACTGAAACCTATTATTGGCAGCTGACGATAAAATTTTTAAATAAAATCTTCTTATAAGGATGATATAGAAAGATATAGATATTCTATAAAAAGTACGTATTCATAATAAAGAAGTGAAAGCAATGATATCAACATATAATACAAAAATATAATCTTGATACTCACTATCCTTGATGAACATCAATGTTTGTATCGACTGCGCATTGAATGCAACAATAGAAATGTGATGTTTGTGTACGCAGAGAAGGGATTAGCGAGCTTTGATTTCCAGGTGGCATTCGCATAGTACTTAATGAGAAATAAGATATAAATAATACTTTAACAAGAGTAGAATTTGTAAAGAGAAAGTGCTATTGGAGGAATGAAACGAATGTAATATTTTCCCCCCGAAGTTATAAAAAATTTGGCAAAATAAAGGGCACAAATAGGCATACGGGGGACATTTGCTACTTAGAAAAATAATCACCGATGACGGAAGAACTGAGGGGAGATTAAGGAGGCGAAGAAAGGATACCTCCAGGGGAAATGCCTGGTTAAATAATAGTATCACCTAAGAAAGCGGTGCACATGGACACGTGGACGACATATAAGGAATAGAAACCTGTAATAGCAGAATCAGAGAAAATAATCATTTTACATAATGGATTAAAATTTAATAGAACAAATTTGAGAAAAAAAAGGGTATACCGCATATTGAATGAAGGGGTTCTTCGTAGGGACGACGAGATGAAGAGTACACTAACAAAAAGAAGAGAACATGAGAAAATCGTAAGACATCTTGTGGCTTATCAAAGACTATTTTTAAAGCATAGAAACAAATTATGTAAGAAAACCTTTAAGGAATAAAAAGTAATATATGATGATGACATGGTTGGTTTCTAATGATCTTTCTTCGGTATGGTAAGACGTAGGTTGATGATCCTAATTTCACCCTCTGAACTTGTGAACTCTAAGCGATTTATATCACAATTGTCATTTTATTTTTCCTGTAAATAACAAATTTAAAATCATTATTGTTTTCTATGCATTTCCTCATATTTAACTCTTATATAAAACCTAATATGTTTGCCATATGATAATTTTATAAATATTTTATATTTTTTCATTAATAATATTTTAGGTTAAATTTATTCACTCTATTTCTGTAAAAGGTAGATAATTATTATAGAAAAATGTCAAGTTGAATAATTCTGAGTGAAAAACAACTCATATAAATTTAAAGAGGAAATGAGTTACTCTACACATTTGAATAAACTATATATTTACATGTTTAAATAGTTTTCAGTAATAAAAATCAGGAGAAAAGGCCATATAACAAAATAAATTCGAGATGGAAAACCTAGCGATTTCAGGGAAATTAAAAACGCGATGTGAACTGAAAACTTAATTAATTGTACGCACTGAGAATGGAAGCACCATAAAAAATAGTCTGAAACTTTCCAAGGAGATCCAAATATTTTTCAATCCCTTATTTTGCATGCTCTAGCAAAATAATATAATCACACTTTAAAAAAGTAATTAAAAACCCGTAAAAGGTTTTTTTTCTCATTATATGAAGATCAATTTCGCTACGGACAAAGAAAAAGAGGTGTCAATTTTCTCCTTAAAAATGATAGCTCAAAAAAGACCGTAAATAAATAAGGAGAAAGAAAGAAAAAATAAAAAACTTTCGTCAATTCCATCGAAAAAGGTAGTAGTCTTAAAGAAGGGAGAGTGGAAATTTCTGTTTCAGTCAGCGAGAAAATTGGGACTTGTCTGGAATGACAGCCATCCACACGGGGATTATAAAATTCACAGTCCATTCAAAGTGTATAAGTTAAATTAAGAAAGCAAAACATCCTTTAAAAAATAGCTGTTCCTTACTGAGTCCCAAACCCTATTCTTTTATTTAATCTCTTCGTGGGGTGAAAGCTTCACGGATAGGAAAGAATGGGCTAATAGATTCAAATCAAATGAACTGAAAGTTTATCTACATTTGACTTTATTTGAAAGAGAAATTAAATGAACCTATAGAATACTGATTACCAAGTTGAACAGGTTTATCACAAAATGAATACAAGCAGTACACGGTAAAGAGGCCGAAGGTGGATTAAAATGATAGTAAATAGAAATATACAGTAATAAAAAAGAGATCGATTCTAAACAAATAAATATCTAAATATAATGTAACTATTCTTTTTCGAAACTTTCTCTTTTTATAGCTGTTTTCTAGGTATTTTAAGTCTTCGATCATGCAACACCTGCCATTGTGAAACAAGCATAAGGGATCTACGGCAATTCATATACTCTTCTTCATTTCCAATGGAAGCTGAACACACCTTTTCCCATTCTCGTGGATTTCATGACTTAAAAATCAAGTAAAAATATATTGCGTGATATGTATAGAGCAATTATCAATCATATTCCAAACACCAAAATACATATTCCACTACTCTAGCTCTAGCCCTAAAGTTCCCATTCGCGTCAGTTGTCCAGGTGCACACTTTTGAGCGGAGAGGAAATTTAACGATTTAATACTTAGTATATCCTTCCCCATTCTGTCTTTCTCTTCGTACATAGCATGTTTTTCTCCAGCGAAAAATAGGAATGGATGCAACAAAAATATTTCCTTCGATATGGTCTCAAAAATGTGAGATTAGAAGAATGAAACTCTCACTCATTCGCCACTATATGGCTTTTCAGTTTCATTAACTAGAAAGAGCAATTTATTCCATTCAAAATTGTGTTAAGGAAGATTTTTCTCTAAATTCACGAAAGCATTAAATATTTTCCCATTCTTTAATTAACCGGAAAATACCAAAAGCTAATGTGTCTCAATAAAAGAATTATTTGTCACTCGTTTAATTCGAACTTTGTAGATTCTTGTCAAGTTCTTCGATGCTTGTGCCATTGCACTTACAATTCGATAATAATTAATTCTGGGGCATTGGTGGAGACGTCCTCACCTACTAATCCGGAGGTCACCGGTTCGAATCCCGGATAGGTGGTTTTTAATTATCTACCTTGGGGATGGATGTTTGTGTTTAGTCCTTGTAATTTTCATTTCTATATTGTGCCACCGTAATTGGCTTGGTGCTGTGTTTGGGCAACTGATTAATAAATGATTAAAAATGAGTTTCACATATTTCTAACTCCTTTTTTTAAATGAGAACAGTACCTTAGTGACCTTCGATATTTCCACGGAATCGTATCGGCCTAATATAACTCGTAGTCTTCGTGAGTAGCCTTTTTTTCTTATAACTCCGATAGATGCGGAAATAGCATATGAAATCCCGTGAGCCATTTTCAAACACAATTGAATGCATGAGGAAATAAATGAATGGTATAATTTTCACAAAGTTATCTTCATTCACAAATTGTTTATATTCAAAATACTCTATTTAAGAGCTTTTTAAAATTAAGAATTCTTCTAATACTTTTCATCTTCTTGGTCTCATATTTCTTTCCATACGAAAAATCTTTATTCCTCTGGTTAATTGTATTAACCTAATTAGCAGGCTATTATTCCACTCTCAATGACTTTTGCACTCGCAATTAAAATTATTTCCTCCTCTACGCTTTATCTTGATAATTTCTTGTCTCAATTTATTTTATTAATATTTATTCATTTTCCCGAATTCGAAATAATTAAACGTATTGTCTTCTTTCTGTGGAATCAATTTTTTTATTTGATTCATATTCTAGAAATGGCTTACTATTGTTAACTATACTTGCTTCTTCCTTGTCTACTACTCCTTTTGTTTATAGTTTCCTGCGCAGAATTCTCATGAAACAAGAAGCAAAGCAAGAGAATTGAAGGGTAAGATATTGGGCGAAATGAGTTTCACCACATTAAAATTGCCATGATTCTACATACGATTTATGTATATTATACTTTACGGTAATATTAAACCCTCGAAATTATAAAAAAAAATATCACGAAAGATGATACTGGCTTCATTTTTTAATTACCCCCTGTTTATATACCTTGTCCAATAAATACTACTTTGACGGCTGACATGTGCTTTGAGTGTCACTCATTCAGTTATATTATAACCCATTAGCGGGTTAGGCTAATCGTGATGAAAAGGCTGATTTTCCCTGGTCACATTCAAGCTTACTTTCACTTACGTCGACCCACGACTAACGCTCAACCTATTTTAAGAAGATGATAAGTAACCATCTCTTAATCTAACACTATAACTATTACACTAAAAATAGCCCTCACCATCTCGGTTGAGTAGTTGCTCAATTGCTACCGCTGTTTGGGAAGGCAACACTTAGAAACAAGGAAGACGCATTCGAGGCAACTCAAAATTATCGCGGCGAGCTTCTAAGCCGCTACCTCATGCCATCCGCTCTTGATGACAAACTCCTTCCGCTCCATCCCTTTCCAGCTTTCTACCCATCATCTCCCCTTCTCTCTTCCAGGTTCAATTCCTCGGAATGCCACCTGGGGGCAGAAGGATCCAAGCTGACGGGAAATCCTTTAAAACCTTACAGTCTTCGTATCCAATAGGATCCCTCGCCGGAGCCTCCTTGACTGGTAAAGGGATTAGCATTTACTTCCCCAGGCTATAATAACATGAGCACGGCGTAGGTTTAAGAGATTTGACCGAACCGAATGAAACTGATAGAGAACAGCCCTCCTTCATTTCAAAAACCTTGGATGTTCCAACTAGAAAAACTGATTCTGGAATAAAATGGCTATTATATAATGACCTTTCTTTTATACAAGTCTCCACATTTGAAATGAAATGTTATATTTACTGCGGGGTATATTATCCAAGTAATTAAACTAAGCAAAGGAAATTCTGAAAAAACTGTTTACAAAATGACTCTTTTTCTGCATTTAAATCTGTTAATTTCAACTTGCTAATGTGTCACTCAAAGGAAAAATAAAAGTAATCAAGTTAAGCAAACTATTAAAGAAAAAATGGCAATCTTTATCTGAGAGTGCCCGTCCTTTGTATGGAATCCCAGTATAACATGTCATACCTTCAGCTAGAAAAATTAATTGTAAATAACTCCAAAATCTCAGGACGAATGGATAATTGAAATGGTAATTGATGGCTAAGAAAATGTTAACATAAAATATGTTGTAAACAACCAGCACAGGAATATATATTTATATACATAACGTAAAGATGTTAATCTCTCCTCAACAATGACAGAAGCCATGGGTAACCAGAAAAATTGATTCCGTTATAACAAATAGCATACAATTATTTAAGGAATCGGTTATAAAGACAATGATATTTTGAAATTCGAAAATTTTTTTAACGGGCAGTAGCAAAGGCTACTCATTCATTTTAAGTAACTTACTATCTGAGAAATAAATTCTCATCTTATCGATAGATTGAAAGGATATTTTAAATATAAATGACATAATTACTGATAATTTTACATAAAAATAATAGTTTATCTTAAACGCACTTACTATATCCCTTCACGTCACGTGAAATGCTTTTCTCTCCCTCTGGTATTCTACCTTCAGACAAGCTTCAACATCCCATTACCTGTTAATATTTCTGCCATCAATTTTTCCTGTCTTCTGCGGATTTCCTCTGACAACTTAGTACCCTGAGCTACCTTGCCCAATACGTCTTCCTTTGTCTTCTCAGCTGTTCATTTTATCTCCTTCATCCTTCTTCACACCAATATCTCCATCAACTCAAATCCACGTCCATTCTCTTTTCTCAAATAACACGTTTATCGACCACATAATATCTCGCCCATTATAAACTTTAATACTATATATATGTATATAATACTATACACAATATATATATAGTGTTTCTTCACTTTCTTATATTCATATCGCCAATGTCAATATTGCCTCCACCAAAAAAAAGTCGTCTACTAATTTTCTCGCTACTATGCCAGTTTTTACAAAATAAACCTTTCCAAATAAATGACTTATGTCTTGTAAATTTATTGTTAAATTTAGCATTCTCTTTTATAAAATAAAATTACTTTCTTTATCTTCTAATTAACTTTCACATTTCAAGACTATTAGGAACACCTTACTTAAGGAAAATATCCTAATAACTCTCCTAATAAACCAATAATCATAATAGTAGCATGATCAAATTTAGTTTAGTAGCTAGTTCTAAACAAACTTTCACACTTTTACATCTTGAAAAAGATTCCTTTTTCTAAACTTATACCATCAAATTTTGAGGTTGTGTCAAAGTCATTACCCTTTACCACCCCAACACCTATCCTTCCACTATATTTAGTCGCAATTGACCAGAAGTTACTTTCCTTCAATTATAGTTAAAGTTTAATGCATATAAATTAAAGTTTAACCTGTATATATATTAACTACAGATATCTGTGAACTTCATATGATGTTTCTTTTTATTCGTCTAGCTAATAAACTCTATTTTACAACTCACTCTCACCCCTCGGAATTCCTAAATGTAACAATGGCTGATGTTGTGTTTGAGCTACAAGTTCGTTATAATTAAACTCTCTCAATGAAAATTCAGGCAATGGAACCAAATAAACTCTCTCGATTCTAACGAGGGATTCTTCACATTTTCATTAACATGTTTGTTATTATTCAAAGTGCTTTACCATGAAGTCTTCTCAGATCTCAAAATAATATTCATTTGATAATCTAGAGTGTAATATTTTGGTATATCTGAAGGTGTAATCAGTTTGACTTCCTAGAGATTCACGGCAGAATTCACAAGAAGGTTTCGCCTCTCACACTGGAGAGAGAGAAAGAGCAAGGCGAGTAGGTGAGATAATTCACTGCACTCCTTGAACCGAGAGTTCATAGATGGTATATCGGTTGTCACTTTAGTTAGTTTCCTAGAGATTTATATATAATTTTTATAATATTTCATTTTATAACTGTAAAACATGAGGAAACCTTTCAACAATGCGATAATTATATAAATGTTTGTCATATAGGAGGGTAAGAGTGAGATAACAAGTATTTAATAATTTCAAACTCGCAGTCTCTTCAATATTTGGGTAGAAGTAATAGGTAAAAAGTAGATTGAAGGAGTAAATCTGACAGGATCGGTCTAATTCATGAGAGTACAAATAATATTTAATGCTTAATTTACACGGAAAAGATTTCTTGCTTTCGCGAATACTTTGAAAAGCAGAGGATGAGCAAATGAAAGTACATTTCGCATTGCTTGAGGTGCACAATGTGTATGGAAGGGGTAAAACGGAACATAATTTTACGGTTACATTAGTCTTTAGAATGAGTCGACAGTCATTGAAGGCTACATACTGAGGTAAGAAATCAACGAAGATATTGCGAGATGAGAGGGCGATGGATACTAGGCTCATGAAAATTCTTAGGCCAAAAGGGATGTCAGTAATGTGTACATGGTGCATTAATATTTTTAAGGGCAATCATAATAGACGTCACTCGGTGGAACTCATTCATGATGAGAGAGGAAAGGGAAAAAAATTTCTGTTCCAAAAAAGTACAATTTATTGCAACCGGTTTCGATACGCCATAAGATGACACCGTCTTTCGAAACCGGTCGCAATAAAGTGTACCTTGGTAGAGCAGTAAAGATTTTTCTCTTCCTCTCTCAAGAATATGTTTAAGGGAAAAAGTATTGTAAATGTGTGCATGTATTATTTTTTTATTAGGATTATAGAAATAAACTCGCAAAATCCCCTACAAAAGCTTCCAGGCCCCGTTACTTGCTGGAGAGAGGTTCTGTGATTTTTAGAAGATATTGGACAGGTATTGAGAAGCATAAGTGGGGGTGGAAATTTATTAGATTTATATTTAAAAGATTAATAACAGAAAATGTGAATTAAATTAATAATAAATAAGTAAATAATAAATGAATAATGACGCAAAAGTGTAAATAAATTAGACATGATTATTTTGCATAATGAATGTAATTTAAGAAAGATGCGAAGATAAGAATGGAGGAAGGGATAAAAATAAATGATAATAACATAGGTATCAATGACCGTTAAAAATGGCGGCCAAGGAGTAAATCTGAGTTAACAGATAGTATAAAGAGTAAGTATTAGCGGCGTCGGTAATGAATTTGTTAATAAATATTCTGAATGTGTTACACATGTGAACAACTGGTATGTAAAACGTTGATCACGACGAGTTAGTTACATTTAAAGGCTGAAGCGTCACCAGCAGGCGTTACTTGGTGAAACTCTTTCAGGATGATAAAAGATAAATCAAAAAATTTTCCGATACACAAAAAAAATTATTTAAAGATGAGTATGGGTCGAAACAAAATAAAAACTGATATTAGCCAAAAAATGAGAGAGGGGAAGATGTAGAACAAATAATTCGTTACTAATTTACTCTATGGCTAGTAGAAAAAGGGTTTATTAAATCCTTATTTACAGAAATGCATGAAGTAATTACTAAGGGAATACATTTTTTTGGAAAAAGAGAGATTTAAAAAATCAATCATGGAAATACATTAAATATACATTAAAAAATCACAATTTTATTCGCTTTCGATTTTCTAAGGCGAACTGAATTGACAAATTATTATTAACCAAATATAGCCTCGTGGAAATAAATGGTTGTTGTGAATTGTTCCCCTCACTTCACGGTAAACTTTGAAATTATCAATATGTTATTAACCGTGATTACAAAAATAATGAGTTTTAAATAGGAAATAATAATTTAATTGTAAGAATTTTTTCCTGCTCTAAACCAAATGTCTGTCTCCGCACAACCGCTAGCTCTCTGAGAAAGGGAGCTTATACTAAAATTTTTATTGGAGTTATTACAAATAAGAGGTTGACAATCATCAATTATATTTTTCTTGGAAATTCCAATATTCTGAATGAAAGAACTTTAATTTTTACATAGTAAAACTAGTAAAGAATTTTTTCAATTCCCCCTGAACAGAAATATTTTTATAGTTACTGCCGGAAAATCTCTATACTAAATCCATGTGTAGATCGTCGTTGTATTCACGAGGAACCATCATATTAGTCTCGTCATTCTCACCTCAATTGGTAAGATATCCACGCTACGTAAAAGACGAAAGTTATCCTGAATAAAACCCCTTTCACCTGTAAGGTGAAACTTCTTTTACTTCTCTGTATAAATTCCCTTTGGAGCCACTTATGGATCACTTACTCGAGTATTAAGCATGGCAATTAAAAAGTATAAAATTTCAAAATGGCTTTATGAAAACGTCTTTTTTTATTTGATAAAACTTACGAAAGAGCCGTTATTGTAGAAGGATAATTTTCCTTCTACTCTGACATTAATGTTAGGTTGGCTCTGCTCTATATAAATACTATGCATTAGGTAATATACATTAAAATAATTTCTTATATCCCACTCACATACTTCGCGACTAAAATTGCAGAGGCCATGCTAACTACAGCAAAGGCATCTTATGTACTCATATGGCTGGTGTTATCATACCTTGCAATACACCTATGGGCCAACATCAACGGTATTTCGTAAATTTTGGGAATAAACGCCAGCGAATACCTTTTCCTTCAGTAATTGCAAATTAAAGGGGGGACTATTTGATCAAATTTCGGTAATTCAATTACTTATATAAAAATTTTAAACGCCATAGAAAAAGACGACCACCTGAGGAAGCATTCATTACTGTGTAAGTCAGTGTTATTACTCTTAACACTTTTTTCACGTTTAATTATGTACCTTCTTTAAATTCAAACTTAAAGAAAGTACTTTCCCTTTATTTCGAGATGAATAGGAATATCACATGTAAATGCAATTGCACACATGCAATCACATGTAGAAAATTACATAAACCAACATATACGCAGATTAACAGGGTCTTTATTTTACCATTAGTTTAAATAGGAAGGTCAGTCGGTCATTTTGGCTACATGAATAAAATGTTTCAATTGGACAGAAAGTAGGGAAAAATCCTTGATAGCATAGGGGCCGTTTAATAAGAAGCATGTTAATAAATGGCCGTGTTCGAAGCTGCAAAGTAGAAAAAACTTGTTAATTATTTTTATTGCATGGCAGTAAATTGGTAAACAAACATAGACATAACGCCTTCTGCGCTCGTCTATGTCTGTGTCTATTGTGCTTGTAATGGTAGGGAGACAGTAATGCAGTTAATGCTTCGATCTCGGACTCAAGTTGTTTTCGGTTGAGGAATGAAGAGAGGAAAAGGATTGGGTTAAAGATCGGAGAGTGTTGAATGGATTCCCGTGGAACGGCAGTGGGCAGTATTTCTTCCAATAGGTATTTACCAGCTACACTCAATCGTAAACTTAAAGCATTCCGGTAACATTCGTTTCTTTTAACTAGCACTCTCCAATCAAGGTTACCAAACTGGAGCACCAGAATTAGAGATAGAGCACTCCCGAACTGTGTAAAATTCGCTCAACTAAAAATCAACTTCAAAGACCAATATACTATGAATGTTGGATACCCCACATATTTTAATGCCAAAATATGTGTGAATCGTCACAATGAAAAAGGGAAATGGGTATTTGGATAATGGCCATTTTCCATAGGAACTAATATTGCCCTTTCTAATCTGATAAACTTAAGCTATAGTTAATAAATTATTATTTTAAGATAATAGCCAGAAATACAGAAATTATTCTTTCTTCATCATATTACGTTATATTGATATTAAGGGACATATTGGGCTATACCTTGGCTAACAGCTGTACGTTTTACAAAAATGTTAATTGTTACGCAGTTCGTTTACCACGTGAACATTTGGAAAAAAATAACCAAATTATTTATATATTTATCGAACATATGAATAGAAATATTAGGCCAAGTAATGACTTTTAAAGAGATTTCTAGCATGAAAATACCTTATACCTTTTGCGCAAAAATGATTTTAACCAATAACATGCCATGAGATTCAAAAATTTATTTATTATATTTAACAGTTAAAATAACAGTTGAATAATTTTCACTAAATAGAGTCGGTAGAAATATAATTCCGCTAAAATTAAGGGTTTTTTGGAATAAAGGGAGCATTCT
>WURS02025440.1:0-11796 GCA_011762765.2 Rhinocypha anisoptera | reverse complement strand
ATGGTTAGCGTGCTCGCCGGTACCTAAATGGTCGCGGGTTCGAATACCGCCCAGGGCATGGATGTTGGGTTTGTCCAGATGGGTTTTTTCTATGAGTTGAAGAGGTGCGAAATGATCATAGCCGTCGAAGCACCCTATAAAACAAAAATACTTCTACTACTACTCCATCCACCTTTCCTGTCTTTTTTGAATTAATCGCAGCAAACGCCTCTCCTCCCCTACCATTCTCAACACCTCTGCATTCGCTTTTCTCTCTTGTGTCCACCACACTTTCTCCATCCGTAGTAGTAGCAATAATATAAATAATTGAATAAGCAAAAAGAGATGTATAAATCATATATTCAACAGCACTTAAAAGCTAGCCTCTCTCTCAGTTTGAAAATAAATTTGCGTAATCGTGTTTTGAAGGATGATGGAGATGGTGCACTTAGGATATGGGGTGGGAGTGAGTTCCAGAGATAGGTTGAGAGTATACAGAGAATGAGAGGCAGGTCTGTTGCGTGCGAGCCCTCTTGAAAAAGATTCCCGGACTTTCTTCTCTTAATCGTAGGGCTTACTCAGAAACTCTTGGTCCCTGCCTCACCCTGCGAAGTTTTCTATCTACTACCCGGATTCAAATGTCCAACCGGTGCTTCCATTTTGAAAAGCAGTCGTCGAGAGTTTTAACAGGAATTGCTACAAGGAGCGCCGTCTGAGAATTTTATCTGTGGTCTCGATCGAGTCGAATGTTTCCCCATTTTGAGGGATAATTCGATTTGGGAAATGGAAAACCGGAGTCGGTATGGAGCGAGTCGGAAGAAAATCGAGGCTCGATATGAATATCATTTTTGGAACACAAGTCATGAATGAACAGAGCCAAGAATTCCGTCTCACTGTCAAGATGGGGCGACGATTTCTCCAATTTCCTTGCCCCTCCCACACATATTTTTCTCTTGGGCGTTTCAGTTCATTTTAGAATAAAAATAGGGATAAATTTCGGATGCCGTTGCTGGACGTCTATGGTGGATATCCTACTCTACATACTCCTGGTACACTTCCAGAGACTTAAGATTACTTTTGAATCGTTTGCACTACTGATAGCTCCACGTCGGAAGAAAACATTCAAACTGGATTTTTTTAATCGTTTCGTGAGATTATAAAAAGTTAGCGATAATCACCCGGTAAGCTATACAAGCAAGGCTTTAGCACAAAAATATAGTTATAAAAATATCAAAATATTACCTACTAGTAAACTTAAAAAGTCAAGCTTGAAATTTCAATAAAAAAACATAAAATGTCGAGCATATAAACTGACCATAAGACAAACCATCACATAAATATCCAGCAAACGGGTAGGTAAATACGGTGAGGTCAACATATTGCCCTTAGAGATTCTCTATTCGTACTATTAAATAGAAGTTCGGGATCAGTGTTTTAACATTCGTTGTGTGTTCCTTAAACTATGGTTTAAATACTTCACCGGCTGGAATAATATAACTGTTAGTTGTATGCGATGACGGAATTAGAGCGGAGGAGTAGAGAGACAGTCTTTGGAGAGGTGAATCATAAATAATGCTGTCTGGAATGGTGAAATATGTATGCCTTAAGCGTTAAGTTGGTCTATCAATTTACCCACAAGCTAATTTAACGATGATACTACTACTACTAATACTAACGTCGCTAACGAACGACGACCTAAATGGTTTGCAAATCAAGTTCCACCACGGTTGACTTCGTGATTAAATAATTTTCGTTGGTAAACAATACGTAAAATAAACAACTCAGTCACATGACCATCTCAAAATATGTTCTACCGATTCCCAATAAGGCCTACCGTGAGTGAAAGTCAAACTTCGGGGATAGTGGTATGGGACCAAATGAATCCTCCTGCGCTGTCTATGTTTGTACAGGTAGATTTTATCAAAATATTATTTTCCGGAAAAAATGATTACCGATTCATTTGATGAAATCTTCATATGGCCCGTGCAATCCGTATGCATCGACAATATAGAAAATTCCACTAACGTTGCATACGGATAAAAAAGAACTCTCTACTTCCCTATCGAATACACTCTCTTAAAAATTCCGTCACCCATAGACTTTGTGAAACATATTTTTCTTCCTTCGTCATACATTCCCATTCAATTCTTATGCATCCACGTTGTGACTAATTTTTATTTATTTTTCTTCCTTTCAGGCATTTTATTTTCTCCGTCCTTCTCAAATCCAATATCCCAAAATTGTCTGTGATCCACATTCTCGTCCCGCCGTGACTAATTTTTGGCCATCTTAATCTATTTTTTTAATTAAAAAAAAGTACCACCTTATTGTCACTTTCACTTGCCATGTTTGCCATTTTACACTGGAACATATAACAGCACACGAAAAAGATGCATAAATTGAAACATCAACAAAAAATAACATTTGCTTCATTCACTAATCTTTTCTCTACGTCCTAAACTGAAATCCCTCTCCTGAATTCTACCCTTCAGGAAAATCCTTTTCCAACGGAGTTATTTTCCTCACGCCATTTATCCTAATCCGGGTTTCTTCCAAGGAATGGTTACGACGATTGACTAATTGTAAATGTAACGAAATAAATCAACTACAAAATATGACGAGAATACATATTCACTGACATTGAGAGGTGAGTCTTTCATTTAGCTCGTGCGATGGAAGCGAGAAAATAAAACGGCTTCAAATTCTACCAATTATATGACTTGCATACCGCTCGCGATTTAAATGAGAGGTGTCACGAGTGTGCACCGTGATTTACGTCACTGTATAACACCTTATTCCAGCGTCGCCAAACTTCGGGTATACTTTCAGATCTCTTTCGATGTTGTCCTTCGAGATAGCCTCTCGGACGGTCCCACTCCGACCGTTGAAATCTCTCCACGTCGTCCGCGATTTTCTCGATCCCTCCATTGCATTCGGCTCTGTCACGACGCGCCGGTGCAGCACGATGAGGTCGCGAAATTCGATCGAGGAGGTGGAAACCTCGGGAAACTTTCCTTAAAACCCTGGGGACTTGATCACCCATTTCCGTCTCCATTGTGAAAATCCGAGCCCCTCCCTCTCTCACCCCCTGCGTCCCCGTCGCTAAACCGCTTCCCTCCCACCGCCGTCGCCCCTCCTCTCGGATTGCTTTTACGCTCGATCTCAACAGTAATATCATGAAGGCGGGTTATAATTTCCTCCGAACCGTCACTTACCATACTTGATCAATATTTTCTGCGCGGGTCGGATGGACGGTCGAATCTTACTTTTTAGAATTGCCTCCTTTGTCGCTATTACGAGAGGAGGGTGGCGGTGTTTTTTTTTACTTTGAGCTCATGACCCCGTGAATAGATTCTGTAAGACAAACGATCCCATGAGCCATATTCATGGTTTAAAGGATCCGATGAAACTCCTAAAAAAATATTAAATGCATAGACTAAATGGGAAAAAGTATGTTCTGACGTAAAATACATGTTTTACAAATTATGCATATGTAAAAGATCCGTTTCGTCAATACAATTTCAATCGTCAATACGTCACAGTAACGGGAAAAAATCTAAACTATCTACCTGAGCTTTGAATAGCATGAGAGTACATAGAATATAAGGACGGAGATGCGGACAAAAAGAAAAACGGTATGCATATATATTAACCCTTAAAAATGAAGCAATAATCGGTAGAGAGACTATTATTTCTCGTAGAAATATGAGGAAACACTTTAGAAACAAGGTAATTGCGTGAAATTAAGCATGGTACCCTACGAATTGCGCAGTTTCAGGCGTGATGTGATGAAATTTGAACATATTAATGACAAGGAAATGGCAATTTTCCACTGTTAAACAGGGGAAATTTATCTACCCCTTGTCATGAATATGATACCCTAATTGCACAAGATAAGCAAACTATCTTTTCTTCCTTATGAAACCAAAAATACATACATTTTTGTGTAGCTTTACGACATTACACCATTATACAATTTTCGAGCCATCTCTGGGTATATATTTTTTTAAGCACTCATTTCCTTACGTCGACCACAAACCCGATTATCTTCGTGAAAACCGCGAAGCAATCACCGCCGTTTAAAAGATTTCGTAGAGTGGTGCTAGCGATTTTGGGAAGAGATAGACCGTAGATTCTTTCTCGTGTAACAAATACAAACACACACAGGCCTGTACGTAGAAGAGGGATAGAATCAAAAGCAACCAACCAAGCAAGCAATAATTCGCGCTAAGAATAGTTTTTTTAAATAAAAAATTAACTCCTGAAAAAATGAATGAAGGAAAAAAACTAAGATGTGCAGTTTCTCACGCTTGGTCGTGGGTATGGAGAGGGGGGATTATTCTCTCCCCGTTTCGAAGAATTTCACCCTCTGCCGCGATTTCCAATCCACATCGTGGACGCCCCTACGTCACGAATCGCTAAGAACAGCTTATGGGACTAACTCCATTCACCCATTCCTCTCCGTGCAATTTACTGAGATGCACGGAAATTTCTCGGTGCGGCCCTTTTATTTATTCCCCACCTTTCACCGGCTTTGTGCTTTTTTTCTTTAAGCCAATCGAAGGGAATCGGTTCGTCGTTGCTTATTCCTTTTTGTAACAATTATTCGAATACGACAAGGGATCAAGTCGTGTCGGTCGTGAACAGAAAAGGGACACTGTGAATCTTTAGAAAGAAAATATCTAACGTGGCACAGATGTGCATAAAGTTGTCGCGCTGGGAAAGGTTTCATGCTGAGGTACCCAATGAGATAGAATCACGTGGTGGCGAGGTACTACCTTAATGATTACACCTCTTTCATCGGTAACATTTGAGAAATTATCCGGGTTATTACAGTCGTAGTCTATGTTACTTGGGAGTGGTGCATAAAATGTTGAAAAAAAAACATTTGTCTTAACTTTATTTAAAATAAGGGATTTCCGATAATGTTAAGATATTAGATGGAGATATAGGTTATAATAATTTAAAAAATGTACCAATTGAAAATATATGCAAAAATGTATTAATTTATAATCATGTGTGTATGGATTCAGTTGGCTACTATATCACGGGTTTAGTAATTTAAACTCTGTATTTTAGAATTGTTTGAAGTTCTAATTGATAATTATTGCCCCTCATCCTTTAACCTTTTATTTCCTGTGCATTATTCGGGAAATGGATAACATGTAATCAGAGGTTGTCATACAACAGACTATCGTCAAAATGTCAAACCAAACTAACTTGCACTTAAGGATCAACTAACGGTCCCCTATCAGTGGCAAGGGAGTGAAACCAATTACTTCAAGGGTTTCCGGCTCAAAGTTGTGGAAATCCATTTTATGCCAATGCTGAACCTATTTAATACTATATTAAACCACGTACAACATGATACCACAGTGACAATCGATTGACTAGCAACGATTAATTCCTATTATTGGATATCATGAAGACTCTTTGGATCGCTAACAGCCTCTTTAATTTCCACCCAATCACTAGTAAGATCACATTATCCTTACATTCCTCCCATTTTCCCACCGCAAATTCCCATTAACCTTATTTTCCTCTCTCTTTAACTCTTCTTAACAGCCCCTATTTCCATCTCTCTTTAACTACTCTTAAATAAATATATTCACATTATATATGTATAACCGAAAATTCTTCACCACTGTGAGTTTTTTTTTCTTTTTGTGTCCTGTGTCTCTGTGCGTTTCACTAGTGTTCGAACCAATATATATATATATATATATATATGTCAAATAATAGGAAATAAGGAAAGGGAACACACATATATTATACATACATATATATATGTATATATATATATATATATTTATACTTGAACTTGGAAAGTCTTAGTGGCGACAGAGTGCAATTCATTTACACATACATAAATACTTAGAAATACTGAGAAAGAAAAAGGAGACAAACAAAAGAACACACAAGGATCCGAATTTTCGGTGTTCACAAGACACCTTTTTCTTCAGAATCGAGGAAGAAGAATATCTACTTCCTCTTCCTTGATCAGAATCATAATAAGGATCATCGATAGGTCTTTTTATTCCTCCATTCTTAAGAAAAAGTTGTGCTTCGACCTCCGAAAATTCGGATCCTTGTGTGTTCTTTTATTTGTGTTCGATGTTTCTCGTGTGCTTATACAAGTATAGTTATATTAACGATTGTGGACTTACCACCGCATTAGATATATACATATAAATGTGTATATACATGTATATACATACATATATACACACTTATGTGAAAATTTAGGAATGTTTCCCGAGCATTCATTCAGCTATATCCGTGGACGCACGAGAGCAAGTCCGAATATCCTGGTCCAAAGTCCCTGGGGTTTTACACTTTACGGAATGATGAGTTTAAGGATTACCGAGCGATTGTTCATCCCCCCATTTGCTGTACCGTTGACACAATTTCCTCGATATGACTCAATTTAACGGCTCACATTTGCTGCTCTTCCTCCATCCCACCTGCATCGCCCCTCCGCAATGAACACGTCACTGTCACAAATCGTCGCTCTCGTATGCCATATTGACCTATTCCATGGAAACGTTTTCTTATCGCCTGAATATCTCAATCGGCATTCGGGACCCCTGGACTCACTATTTTACTCCCCGTCTCTCTTTCTCTCTCTCCCTACTTCTCGATCCCTCCCTCCCTCCCTCTCATTCTCCCGGTAACAAGACCGGAACGGAAAAAGATTTCGCAACTGGGGAGGAATTCGTGGGAGATGAGGGAAGGGTTTTCCGATAGGGTCCCGGTATCAAGCCGATGGCGTGAAAATATGTCGAATGATTCACTGTGAAAGCCCAATGTGTACATTGTTGCTGCGGCAGAGTCTAGTGAGTTGGGGGGAGAAAAGGAGGATGGGTGGTGGGGAGGGGAAGGGTTGGGTTGAGGGGGCGGGGGTCTGCGCAGTGCCTGATTGGGGTGAATTATTCCATGGCGCAATTTTGCCGGGGTGATACTGGGGGTTATCGGGCCCAGTCCTCCTTCATAATCACTTAATCATCCGCGAAGTAATTGGATTAACTAGATAAATATCCGCTAGCTCATTCTCCCTATTGCTCTTTGGTAATTATTTGGAAATTGGGCCTCCCTCCTCTCATCCGGTCCTCGAATAACCACAGGACCTATCGCATATAGTTTCGGATCACGTGTATCAATTGATTCTCTCCCCTCCGACTCCGTCCCTCTTAACTCATGCGTAATTGCTCGAAAGTCAATTCGTTCCACCGCTTCCAGGGGGAATCCGTGCAATTCGGAACGGTTCTGGGGGCATAATAATAATAATTTACCGCCCAATCAGACGGAAACGTAACTTCATCAAATGATCAAGGGTAATAAATCACCTTTCAGCACCTTTGTGCTCATCAGTTTGATTCGGTCTGGGCATAAATAACGTCGGAATGGGAAATAAACAAGTTTTCCTAAGAAAGTGAAAACATTTTGCCTCCTTGGCCTGTTTTGGTTTGACCACTATTTCGGGGTGATTTCTGCTTGACTTGGAAAACCCATGCGCTCCAGTTAATGAGAAAAATTATTATTATTGAATAAATATGATCCCTTAATATCCTCGTCCCCTTACTATAGAGCTAGAAAATTATTTGAGCGTCTAATTTGATCTAGATTTCCTCTCGCGGGAGTAGATCGGATTGGAATGAAAGCCTACGCGGATTTCGTGAATTCTTCAAACGAAATAGAGTGAAAGAAGTTAATTAACTATTCCGTAAGATGTGAATTCGACTGGAGTAATAGGCGACCAAATTAAAAGCTATGTCTGAATCAAATTTAATTAGGAGGGATGAATAACTTTAATTCGAAGCATTGAAGAGGCTCTATAATCTCCATTGCTTTTTGACGGGACGACGAAATAAAAACTGAAAATATACCCCCGTGGGAAAATATTAATACGGAGCACATTATTATTCGCTTCTTAAATACCCTCCTTGATAGAGTAGAATTGGCGTCGTTGAAGATTTTTGAGTTTTAAAATGAGAAGAAGTGAAGGTGGCGTATATTGACCGGGTTTTTTTTTAACTGAATGGTATAGCGAATACGAAAACTGATTGCACTCGAGCACGAAGGTTAGGACGGAGGAAACACCGCTAACGGATTTCAGGAAGGATGAGTAATGTGAGTAGTTTGAAGAAATCAGCAGAAAGGATGGTGAAATGAATTTGGAATTAGTCCAGTGTGAATAGTATTCAATTATGAACGAGATAATCAGATTTTAATTGTTATTGATAATAGTTTTCTGGGACTGTCGAATAACTACACTGCAATTAGTACCGTATTTCAACAGACATACTAATGTAGCGTATTCTCCGTTTGCTAATGCCTCTACTTTATAGTTTTGATTTATGGTAACGCAATTTATTATTACATGTCTTTATATTTTTACTGTCACTGTAGAATTTTTATAGAGGTAAAACGTTTATGCACGTGCATCCTAATATATGTCAATGTAATTCTTTAACCACTTTCCGGTAAATACGTCATTATTCAGTCCCATTTTTTTGCTATGATGTTCACTCGTTTAATGTTACTTGCAAAAATAAAATATAAAATAATAAATCGCATCTCTTTTTATAAATAACATGGAATCTAACAATGTCCTGAGGAAAATTAGGTAATGCACACATTCAAGAAGCCTACGTTACAGAATATTGAAGCGGAGAAATGCTTGTTCCTTACTGCTCACAGTTTTTTTGAGGAAACGTGCCCGGAAGCATTTTGCTATCCTAGTAACAAACGGAGAACCGTACTATTCCTGCCGTTACGGCCGTATTCGTAAGTGGCCAACATTTTCTCCTCGTCTCAAACAACAAATCCCGTATCTCGGTGAAATGTAGCGTCCCCTCTCGCGAAAATCGCCGTTGAGAGCTTCCTGGAGCATTACATTTAAGCAAAACACGCAGTGTCATTTAATTTTTCAGTTTCATCAGAGACGTGAGGCATTTGCGAACCGAAAAATGCTCGGCGACTCAAAAAAAAATAACTCAGGGACAGTGAGGGTTGGAAGGGGCGGGGGAAGGGGGGCAGGCAGAAAAGCAAGCGTGGGAAATTTTCCTTTTTCCTTTTAATATATATATATATATTTTTTGCGGGCGAAGGAAGCGGAGGAGGGAGGCGGAGGTGACTGCAAACACTGCTGGGGAGAATACGCCCTGAAATGAAACCATATAGCAACTGTGACGAACTAGCAAGCGCCTCCCTCACTCCTTTCCTCCAATTATTCCTTCCTGGCGTAGAGTCGTATTGCCATGAGTGAATGGCCAGCGGCGTTCCGTTTCCTGGTTTTGCACAGAAAGTTTAATAAAAAGCAGCATTAATTTCCATTTTCGGGAACTCTATTACGGTTCCCGAAAAATGAAACTCACGCAGTCCATTTCGGATTCCGTATTACTCATTCACGATCACGGCATTCGGGATCCAGGATGGCTCGTTCCGACGCGATAATTTTCTGTTCTCTTTCTTCTCGCGGCTCAATACGATTCCTCCCATGGTAAAAGTAGTCGTGCCGCGAAGATATCATTGTCATCAGTGGGGTGGAAATATTTTGGCGCCACGGCGACGAGTTCTCCCGCTCAGTTTTCACGTTTGCCCGCGAAAAATCCACTCAATTTCTCTGATTAAGGGGACGTCCACCCACGGCCATTCCAACGGAGAATACTCGCCAATCGAAATAAGTTTTTTGTAGCTTAAGCATTATCTTATCCCGGTTTTATTTCTGAGTAGTCAAACTCGAGTCTAATGGGTCGTAGGGCGCTCTATATATATATATATATTTTTTTTAAATATTTGTTTTGAAGCCAGCTTTCGATATATCTAAGTTAGAAACTTGTACAAGGTACGAGCGACGCTGTGGCTCCTATTGTTTGTAAAAAAAAGTAACCTCTTTTAAAAAAATAAACCAGAAGTTAATATTTTCATTGATTTTTATCACAATAAAAAAAATATGACTTTCAAAAGAGAATCCATTTTAAATTGACCCGAAATGTTGATATACATAAAAGTTATGGCTTTCAACATTTATCGTGTTGGGATAGACAAATAAACATATCCCAGAAACAAATTAACCGATTGAATTTGGTAAAATTGTAATCGATGTAGAATTAAAAACCTTCCTTGTAAAATAATTAAACATTTGAAAGATTTTTTTGGTGATAAATAATATAACTTTAAATAATGGCTGTTTTGGACGGTTTTTAGTTAAATTTGCAAAAATCAATTAATTAAATCAGGCTTAGTACGACTAAAGTTAAAGGTCTTTTAATTACCTACAAATTATATATGGCTCTTTATTATGTAAAAATCTTATTTTGGCTTGTAAATTAAAAAAAAACTTTTTGATCAAATTTGGACGCTCGCAGCTCCGAAAAGACATCGACTCTCGAGTTGCAAACATGTTCATTCCCCCCATCAACGTAAAGCAAGTCCCATACATTCCTAAAAAAAAAGTCGAAAATATCTGGTCTTATTTTTTCTGAATATATTTATATATATATGTATTATACTGGAAATATTTTCTCTGATACCTGGACTATTAGGGTTATTTGGCGAATCAGTCGAGGCTTCTAGAAAGCTGAATGAGCTCCAACTGACTTACAAATGAGATTTCCGTGTAAAAAATAAACATTTTAGGCTTTCCCTCGTTCATTTTCATTCTACAGGCAGCATCATTAGTCACACCGGAGTTAAAAGTGGGCAGTTCAATGTTAGATTTCCTTTGATCCGGTGTTATTATGCATCCTCAGAAACATTCATGAAAATATCTTTGGTATTAAGCTATTTGCCACCTAAGTGCGTATGTAAGACGAGGTAATTGATTAGAAAACGTCTTTCGTCATCCCCATAAACCTTTTAGCTTCGTCATCCAATCAAAAGTACCCTTTATTTCCCTACTTAGTGCCTTAATCACAGCATCTAGATCCCAATACTTCTTAGTAACAATCCAACAAGTTAGAATTTATTGTTTGGATCTTTATCAAATACACCTCTTGCTCTACCATACCCAATGATACATTTATTCCACTTCGACATATTTTTCCAGTTGTTTACTATTCCACCGTCGACTCAAAAGTTTCCGAATAACATTCACAAAAGTATTTTCATGACCACATCATGAGATTATTATCGCAATGTTCGCTTCCGCCTAATGTTTTAATTATTAAAACTTTTTACGTTTATTCAAACTACCATGTTTTCCGCCTCCAAGTAAATACTTTTTACTTTTCCTGGAATAAGTTTTCCGAACGATTTTTCATGTTAGTACTCGTCTTTTGTACCGCTCATTTTTAGCGGAATCCTCGACCTACTCATTATGTTAATAGACTATATATGTTCCGAGGATCTCAATGTTTTCATTTCCTTATTATTCTTTGTTTTTGTCCCCTACGTTTCTGATTTAACTAAAAATTCTTTTGCCATTCCCTTATTCTGCAAAATTCGGCTAATATTCATCTCTCACACAATCTGAATACTCACATGAATGTGCGCCTTTAAATGATCGTGCGTCTTCTTCACTCCACTCCAGTAATGAAAACTTTTATTTCCATTCGGCAAAATGAATACGGATAATTATTTGCGCGAGGGCTCATCGTATTATGTATATGATTGCTTAGAATCGCCTTATTCCCAGGGACGAACGTCACCGCGGATGAAAAGAGTGTACATATAATTAATAAAGGTCGGATTTGGCAATGCCGGATGATTTTTAATTCTAAATCGTCCTCTCTCCGCCGCGGTGATTACAAGCCCTTAAAAGTGATGGGTCTGGGGGCGCGTGAAATGTGTATGTGGGGGGGGGTGGGGCGGGGA
>WURS02025429.1:0-11796 GCA_011762765.2 Rhinocypha anisoptera | reverse complement strand
TATAGAATTAAATCAAGAATGTGATTCATGTGCATGCAGAACTAAATGAAATCATGATTCTGTAATTTCATTCTACACAACTATCCCCGCTCTTCAAACACCAAACAAAATATTTCCAACAACCAACCATCCAAAATTCTACTCCATATCTACAACAGTGAAACAAATGGCCAGAACACAACATCACAACAATAGGCTAGACGTTACAAAGGATATAAATACTAACAATCGTTAATATACTGAGGAGAACTTATAGATGGATATAGGCTATCTTTAGCAAGCCCGTTTATATTCAAGTTTCAAGATTCGGTGGCTTTCAGCGACCTACCACACCGTCACCATGATTACGACTTTGTACTTCATCCAAAAGTTTTCAGAAATACACGATCACATTTACCGGGTAATAATCCAGTTTTCCCCGGAATGATCCATATAGAACTCGTGCTCCACTTCAGTCAGAACTAAAGAAGATTTTTAAATCTCGACTCTCGGATTTTCTACGGGACTCCCAAGTCATCGTTCTCCCGTTCTCCTTTCTACTGTACGGTAATCCTTTTAAACTCAGACCCAGGAGCTCTTCCATATCCTTCCATTAAATCGGATCTTTCCCCCCCTCTCGTATTCAAAGGAGATTATTTTTTCTCTCCTTCTTTTTTTTTCCTCGAATGTTTCCGAAAAACCGCTCATTATTTCACTTGGCGCTTCAAGCATCATGTTTACCCCGACCTCACCATTCTCTTTCTCTCCCTTCACCCACGTTCATTATGGGCCTTCCGCCATCTCTCTTTCTCTCCACTCCTCCGTATGTATATATATATATATCTCTCTCTATCCCCTCCCTCCCCCCTTTCTGGGAACTCACCTGTTGCATCCCTTCATTCGCCGAGACGAAACCACCCCTTTCACTCTCTGCTACAAACCTCGACACACCCACACACACGCGCGCGCACGCACACATCCCCCCCTCCCTGCCTGCCTCCCAACCCGCGGCTGATTCTTCCTTCCCATGAAAAACAAACACGAACAAAGAAAAAGGTTTCTTTGGACGATTTAACCACTCCATATTCCTTCCGGTTTCTTTCGTTTCAACCTTACACAGTTTTTCCTTTCTCTGAAATAAATTCCAAATATTATCTCCTTTAATTTTGTCTTTAGCGAAGCGACGGCATCGAGGTCTAGGTTTAAGTCAGGGGTTCCGTATTTTTTAAAAACATAAATGCAAAGTAGAAAAAATTATTCCCCCAATTCTTAGAGGAGATCATTCCTCTGACCAAAGTTATCAATGAAGATATTCTACAAAGGTATTTCTATTGTAACGTCAGAATTATTTGTACAATTCTGCTCCTCATCGGGAATAAACAAAAAAACCACCGCACACTTCCAAATTTACGTCTTTATTCTATCGTTTCTCACTTCACACTCCCCCCACTTCGCACTCAACAGTCCCCGCTACTCCTCCACACAACAATTACCCGCTTTTCCCCTTACACAAATACCTAACAAAATCTTTCCAACAATCAAATCCAAAATTATACTCCACATCGACAACAATGAAACAAATGGCCAGTACACAACATCACAACAATAGGCCAGACATTACACTGTGATTAAATCGCTATTTAAACTCACGATATTGATTGAGTTATAAGATCCAAAGGATCACTCTGTATTCTATTCTTAAAGATAAAACGAAATAAAGTCTCATTTAGAACAGTTTCGCCATTGACTTTAGATGCCATTGCCATTTTTCATAAATAAATAGCGGTCACGAGCTCATTATGGCTACCGAGTGTAATTATAAGAGTGCGTTCTGGCAATGAAAATATTTCCAAGTCTGTCTCCCATTTATTTATAAGTCCGCCAACACAGACATTATTCTGGAAATTTATAATGAAATGTAGTCATATTTATTAAAGAAAAAGATGTGAATGTCACCTTTTCTCCGCGAAAAACAAAATATCTGCCTTTTGAAAGGTCGTAGAATGTGAAGAGCGCAGCTTGGAGATGGTTCGTTCGGATAAGGGGCTATATTAAAAAAGACTTTAGTGAAGAAAACCAGTAATATTTTGAGAAGAATTACTTTTATCAATATAAAATGGTAGACAAACAAAACGAAACCGGAAATAATGAAACGTAAAGGACCAAGGTGGCTTTGGGTATTTCAATACGATAAACGAAATGTTCTCGAATCACTTTTTGGGTAGTGATAATTTTCAGAACTGACCAAAATATTTGTAAAAACCTGAGATATTGTGATACCTGAGAGAATCATGTCTGATCGTGGTAATGTAGAACGTCGGGGATGTCGATAAATGGTGTTATACATTTCAGATCATAAGAATTTTTAGGATAAAAAAATTGTCGGGATTAGGATTTCTGAAACTTGAGGAAAGAAACCAAGTTTTGGTTATTTAAAAAGATTTTCAAAGAGACTGGCTCTCAAATCTCTGCAGTCCCTTTTACATTCCAATTATGAAACATGGCTACTAAATTCTCTTGAATATGTCTTGCTGCCTTGTCTTAAATACAGTAAACACAAAAAAACAGCAATGGTGATCGATCAGCGTCATGATACTTGTGTCCAGAAACAAGAATAATATATTGAAATAAATTCACTAAGTAATTTTATTTAAGAAATTTATTAGATAAACTGGGTTACAACTTATCCAGCCATCTTCAGGTGTAAATAGAGAAGAAGTACATCGCTTCTATACAGCAACACAATCTTATATATATGTATGTATATATATATATATGTAATGAGTGGATATAAGCTATTTATTTTTTATGTATTTGCACCTGAGGTCGACTAGATAGGTCGAAACTCTGGCCGTCTAATAAACATCAAATGTGAAATTACTCTGTGAATAGTATTTCAATAGGTATTTTATCTACCAATTCACGCCTTAATCCATCGATTAAAGAAAAATATAGTTTCAGGTTCCTTCAGAAATCCTATTGGTTTACCATTAGTCCGGATACTATTCGTACCACATTTTTTTTGAGAGGTTCCGTACGGAGAGGAACAACGGGAGAACCAGGAAAGATTGACGGGTGACGGCTTCGGACTGGGACAAAAGGGGGAGGAATGGGAGAAGCCGTTAGGGCATGGGGATAGGGAGAAAGTGGTGGAAAAAATATATTGACGGAGTTAATACAAAGTTGATTTCCAAAGCATAGAATTTATTGGATCCTAGCCGTGTGCTGACAATATGATAATAAATTACGACCAATCAGCGCGAGCGGCTTGGAAATTCTCTAAACTTAAGTAAGTGTACCGAATATACGAAAGGAGAGAGGACCCAAAGGGCCATATCACACTCCAACTCTCTCTATTGTCTACCACCTATGAAACTTCCAGAAAAATATGGTCACACATATAGAGAGTTGGACAGCCACCCGTAAGAAAATTTTTGGGGGCCTCTTGTCGCGGAATATTTTAAGGAAAAAATTGGTTCGGAAAGAGTACGACTTCGGAGTAGAATACTATTAAATCTCACTAATTAAAACGATTTCCAACAACTGATTTTGGTGATTTGATAGTTTTAGTTATTAACTACATCGATAAATGTTTCAAAATAAGAAATCCTCGCCAAAGAGAATGATAGGCATCCGCAATGTTTAAGGCGGCTGTAAAGAGTCTTAACCTTAGAAAACAAGTTGTTTTGAGAAATGCATGAAATGATATTTATCCTAAGACAATTATGATTTCCCACAAATAGCATGATTCTGTAATAGTTTTTACGACTCTGTCACGGGGTGGGTTAGGAATCGCCCAAGGAAAAATTCTGGTGCTTTTCTTCTCCCTCTTTTTATTCTGCCTTTCTTACAATGACAGACATCGTCCAGATACTCGCCACAGCCCTTGCCTTCACCGCCAGTCGCTGTCCGCAATCGCACACTCACACTTCCCCGCTCTGCGTTCACTTACACCGTCCTTTTATACTCGTCTTCCCGCACTTCTCGAACCTTCCACTCGAGCGGGCGATGGACCCGCTCGACCTTTCGTAAAAGTATGATAGTGGTTACTTGACATTCTATGAGTGCGGATAATGAGAAGGATATCATAAGGATTACCTTACCACTTAACAGCCTTGATCTGTATCCAAATGCGTACTATTGCGCCTACATGTAGTATCTACGTCGCCCCATGGAAATAATAGACAAAGGCACCCACAGGGATATTACAGGAGAGATTCTATTTCACATGACCACCTTGGGAAATTATCAAGTAACTTATGTAGAACACAAAGAAAAAGAAATCAAAAAAGTGCTAGAGATATGAAGGACAGACGATTAAAATTTAAAAATTGTTCCCAGAAGAAAACCTATTAGCAATTCAATAACCAAACCAACAGAGAATCTATAAAGAAAATCTTTTGGTGTCTAATAAATTGAACTTAAAGACATCAAAGCGGTTAATATTTCGTTCTATTCTTTGGAAGGAATATCCAAAAATGCACATAGAGGCCGGTTCAAGTTTGAGCCTGAATAATGAGAGAATACGTAGCTGAAATATGGCAACAAGTTAGCTAGCCGAAACAAAGAGATGAAACAAAAAAAAATCTTTATTTTTCCTCGTGAAATTCACACACGAAAAAAAATGAGGAAATTAATTTTTTTCTGTTCGCAACGTAATCGCAGACGTAAAGCAAATTGGTCCAAAAAAAGGGAAAATAGATTCTTTCTCCTCGTAAGACTTTCGGCATCTCTTCTTTTCTTGAAATCTCGGATTGACGAAAAAATTCAAGAGTGACAGACAGAGAGATAGAAATGGGGGGGGGGAGAGAAAGAGAGAAGTTTTCGATTTCGAAGGGAGGTTGGGAGGAGGAAGGACCAAATACAGTAGGGCAAAGGAAGTGACAGGGAGGAAGCGGGGGTCAGTTAGGGGACTTAGACATACACAATCGAGATTCAATCTTCCCCCCCACCCCACCCCTTTAGAGGATTCTCATTAGAGCGACGCTATAGGGGTCCAGGTAACAGACAGAGGGTGGGCGGCGGAGTGTAACTGGCAGTATACTCTCAGAAGATGCTGGAGAGTGGCAGAATACTCACTGATCTCTATATAACTGTTATTCTATCTGATCCGCAGCTATTCTGAAAAGGAACTCTAGTTTCATGGCAACATGACAGAAAATTCTCGCGAACGGGAGCAACAATGATCAAGAAAGAACTTAAATATTTAACGGATTTGAAGCAACTGTAATCTCCAGATCCGTTCCCCACATAAATACCAATCTTCAGTTAAGAAATTATTCGCGGAAAAAAATACACTTGACCGCACCGTAGAAATTACGTCCCTTCAATAGTAGTCATTAATTTATTGTGAGCATTTATGCTCATATGTTTTAATCCTAGGCTTAACAATCATTGGTGTTGTATTTTGATCCTTAGGTACTTTTATTGTTTACGGATATTAGGTGGAGAAGGAAGACTGGTTGGGAATTATTGGACGTAGATATTGTTCCATAATTAAATGAGGCGTCAAAAGATCAATAGCGCCTATGGGAGAATGCATCTCATATAGCGTTTCACACACGGTTATCTAGGAAAAGTTACCATGCTAACACTGTAAAATAAATGATAAAATTCCTAGATGCGAGTCATACTATAATCATTTATTTTGACCTCGTATGAGGTCATGATAAATGATGGGTGAAATTATTCAACAAGGTCGGTTTACCAAAAATCCATGCGTTGCAGAGATGGGCGATTCCGATTCTATTCACTCGGAAATCGATTATTTTATTTAATTCGATTCCCGATTATTTTGAATCTATTATTGTGTTCCGATTCTGATTCGATTCGTTTCCTTTATGGATTCGATTCAGTTCCGATTCGGTTACAATTCCGATTCGGTTACGATTCCGATTCTGTTTCGATTCCGATTCGAGTACGATTGCGATTCGGTTACGATACCGATTCGGTTACAATTCCGATCCTGTTCCGATTCGGTTACAATTTCGATTCGAATCGATTTAGAGAATACGATTTTTCGAGCGAATCGATGAACACAATACGGGTCGAATCGATTCATTCCTTGAAATCGCCCATCTCTAGTGTGTTGTCAAAGCCGAGAGCGGAGGTCGGGAATCATCGAAATTGCAATGTATGTGTAATTTTCTTCCTAATTTGTATGGGCTTTTTTCTTTGCTGTTTTTACTGGGAATGAAAACAAAATGGAGTAGGAGCACAATCTCGAATGTCATCTCAGTTTTGTCCTTTATAACATGTTGCATAATTCGAGGATTTTGAGGCCGAGGAAACTACGTACCATGGTCATCTTCGATATGGTCGATTTCCACTTTATAAAGTAGCGGAAAATTTTTTCTTCCTCCGAGTGTTCATAGGACATCGAGGGTTTACTTCTTACGCCTTGGCATTCCTTTTGTTCATTTTTGGTCACTCATTGTGATGTTTCCCCGCCATTTTCTTCTGCAACTATTTCCTGAAACACTCAACTACTATACTGATCAATTTTAACCTCATTCTCCCACTCCCCCGCTCTTCACTAAGGTCCTTTGTATTCCTCACCAACGACTGCTTCCTCCACCTCTTATTTTCAGTCTTCTCCAAATTGTCTGTGTATACCTTTGAAATAATATGTCTTTCCACGCAAAGACGAATTAAATTCTTTGAATATCTTATAAAACATATAAAATCCAATGTATGTAAATATACTGGTGTCTTTAAATTAACTTTCCGTTTCCCATTCCATGTGATAAAAAAGAGTTATGTTACAGTACCCCTGCCACACGCCGTCGTAGCCACCCGTTTGGTAAACGCATATTTTCAACTGTGATAGTTGGTTTAATAAACCTGGATGGAAGTTGGAAACAAGACAGGTAAATTTAAGTTTTATTTGAAGGTAAAAATTATGAAGATACCTGATAACTTAAAATAAAAACTTAATCTGCGAGTCAATGCAGGGACTCTATTTCTACTAAAAATAGAGTTCTGTTAAATGTTTAACGAATATAATGTTTTTTTCCCCAGAACGTCTTTACATATTGGCGAATTAAGGGAATGGAAGCATATTACGTGGCGAAAGGGCGAGGAGCGAGGAAATCTGAAGCAAAATGTGATTTTTAATCGGGAGAGTGGGTTGAGAAGCTGGGGCATGTTTTATTTAGCCGATTCAATTAAAGAGGTCTGCCCTCAAATCTATGACGGAACGAAGAAGTCTATAGAGGATGCACTGCAATTCACACGGCTTATTAGAAATTAGCTATTACTGTTCCAGTGCTTCTGTCCTATGGAACAATATATGAACACAACAGTATGGATAGGGAAGGTGAAAGAAATTGTGAATTTGCCTTGGCCTTCTCCGGAATGATAGGCTAGCGTACTGTGCTGACTGCGTAATGACTGTGCTGGGAAAGACGGGAAATGTTGATGCTTCTTTAGTGTTTTTATCTACCAAGTTGTAGTACTTATAAGGATTACATAAGAAACTTATGCAAAAAAGGCATCTGTCCCTGATACAGAAAATATTATTAATGAAAGACAATGAGTGCTGACCTGGGGAATGTTTTGTTTTCCAGCTCTTCATTGCCAATAATGCCACCATATTCTTCCTCGGGATCCCTCATTAATTCTTATGACAAATTCACAAAACATTGTGGATACTTTGAATGTTACAACTATATATTAAAAACAAAAAACTTAGCATAACACTTATTAGTGTAATACCTTAGAAAAGATATGTTGATTTATTTTCAGCTGCTGATATAACAAAAAATATTTCATATCAAATTAATCTTGAGCGTAAAAAAAGCAAAAGAATGAGTTTATTATATTTATATATATTTATTATAAAAGAAATTCGTAACTAATAAAACCTGACTACTATTCGCAAAATATATTTATCAATGAATTCACAAGGATTGGTATTGTATATGCTACCACTTCCATCGCCAAATATAAAAGAATTAACATTTAGAAATATACATATATTATTACTCAAATATACTGATTAATTTTGAATAATTTTTATTTTTAGAATATACTTAAAATGTTTCTAAAAATAGTGACAAACGATAAACTATATTTCGGTTTTCACAAATTACTTATAACTTTCTCTCAACGAAAGAAATATTTTCACTGATTGAGCCACGTTAATATTTTTCTTTCTTATGAGTTTATATATTTAAGTAATTTTCAAAATAGTAACAAGATTAACTATTTTAAAATTATATATATATAATTCTAATTCTAATTCCAGTTCTAATTAATGTATAGTATGTCTCGGATATACGCAATTAAAAGACAATAAACACGACACAGAATTTAGAAATTAATTATTTATTTAGAACAGCGAGTAAATCAAGGGATGTGACAAAAATTAATTGACCAATGCAAAGTGGGAGATAATATCACCAAGACGGTTACAAATTTAAACGATAGGTAAGAGGAGGTCGGGTTCAAAGAGATAATATTCGCAGATAATCAAAGAAAGAAAACAAATAGAAGAAATAATTAGCAGAAAGACCACACACGTTAAAAAGGGGGCAGTAAGGGGCAGAAAATGGTCGACAGGAAAAAAATCAATAAAAATATAAGAAAGCAGAACGATAAAAGAGACCATGTCTCTTTCAGTAACATAGTAATAACTCAGTTTATGGTCAAACAATCGAATATAATCTTTGCAAGTAGAGAATATATAATTGCCCATATGGAAAATGAAAAGAGTGACACGGAATTCACGGCGCAACCCATTTTTCCCCTCAAGAGTCTGTCGCTAAAAATAATTGGGTTTTAACTTTGGAATTTTTTTTCAACTCACAGCAGATTGTGGTTATTGGTCCTACGGGTGGAAAAAACAAATATTGACTCTTTGAATCATTCCAGTTTTCAATTTCCCGTCTTCATTGTTTTCACAAAAAGATTCACAACGTTCCGCGTGTTCGACCATAAAGATTTTTAAGTTTACACTCAACTTAATCCTTCAAAGATAGCAAAATATTATTTGCCATTCCCCTTCATCGAAAATGTAATTTTAGTGTTCACTAAATATTTCGGGAATTTACCCAAAACCTCAGGCAGACAAAAAAAATAAAAAAAAAGAAGTTTTTATTTAAGTCATGCTCAAAAAGTAACGCAATTAATATCGATCCAAGGACCATAAATGACCTTGAAACTTCTTTTTATTTACTTGTAGTTACTACAACATAGTCAAAAGCGCAGAACTTCACTTCAACTTATTTTCTGACTCTATCAACGCACTAAAAAAAAACCCATATAATCGAATATCTACTGCCACACCATACTCTATGGGTTTGCATTTGTAAATACTGGAATGTGTATATCGCTCTTTAATTTTGTATCTTCTTTTAATGTTTTCTATCGATATTTTACATATTAATATAATTTTAATAATAAAAACAAGTAATTTTAATAGTAAATATTAATATAAAAAATAATAAAGATTCTTATTTAAAATTGAAAGAATCTTCTTTTAATGTTTCCTATCCATATTTTACATATTAATATAATTTTAATAATAAAAATAATAAAGAATTTATTCCACAACACTTTTACAGTTATTAACAACGACAAAATTCCCTCATATATTTTAGGAATATAGGCACCCGTTATGGACACTCCGTTTTGGGGTTCCCGACTCGTCCATAATACATAAACAAAGTAACATGGTGAATTTGATTTTGCGTACTCACATAATTTACATGAACATTCTCTGTAATGCTGGTATAGTGTTTTATAAATTTATCAATAGAAAAAGATAAGACAAAACAAAAAGCAATAGGCTGTCATCATAAATACACTTTCACTCATTAAAAAAGAAAAAATTTATATACTCTTAGTAGCAAATAACCATTATTTTACATCTCTACAAAATGTAACTTAAGTCCTTGTATTAACAGTAAAATCGGGTAATGAACAATAATTTTGGGCCCTAGGAATAAATAGCTCTGCCTGAAAAATTCTGTTTTTGGTCTAGGTATGGTTACATTTTGGCCACTACGTAGTTAATGCACCCTTGCTCTTCTCCTATCACCTTCACGATTGTAAAAAAATCATAAGGACCTCGTAGACAAATAAATACCTCTAAGGTAAATTTTTTTAAATATATTGAAAAGAGGGAAGGGTGGCGTTGTATTTGATGCCATAGCATAACCCTAATTTACCTTTCTTTGGGCTATCAGCAGAGGTTGAAACTGTATGCTTCCCCCCCCTCCCCCCAGCACGCAATTCCATAATAATAATATTTCGATATTAGTTATTAATTTACCCTAAAAATTGTTTTACAAACGAAAATGCAAATGACGTTCAAGGGGAAATTACTAAAACCCTCGCTCTGGTAGACAGAAAATATATATTGAAATATCTGAATGAGACAATAACGTATTATCGCTGAAATCTAATGTTCTTTAATACAATTAGCTGATCAAATTCACGATTAATCATTTCCTGCATAATACAAGCTACATAAGATTTTTAGGAGGATCTGCGCGATTATTTAAGCAAGCCATTTGCCGCAAAGACGAGAAAAAATCACAACGTAAAAGGGAAAAATTTTTACTGCCCGAGCGAGGTCGATACATTTGAAGATTAAACAAAACAGATTCAGGATGCAGCTGCGGGTGTAACTTTGTGGGAGGCATTCATCGTAGGGAATTTAGAAGAATTAACTTTGACAAATCCACATAAAGATTTATTTGGTCCGACCATGGTTTCGTTACATAGTAACTTTATCAAGGTGTAATCAGGGTACCACCTTGATAATATAACTATGCAACGAAACCATGGTCGGACCATAGAAATATTAATGTGGAAATGATGATGAAGGGTATATACCGATTAAGGTAGGTTTTTGATGAGTCTGAGCTTAGTTTGGCCGCATAATATCTAACTATAATCCCTCTTCAAATCTGCGTACATCCTACCTCCTATCATTCTGTCCAATATCCCTATTCTCTCTTCCTACCTCCACCCCGCTTACCCAACATTATTACAACCTTCAACAACCCATTGTTCCTCTGAGTACCCCTTCCATCTTCACCTTTCCTGACTTTTTTGGATCTCTCGCAGCAAACGCCTCTCCTCCCCCCTACCATTCTCAAAACTTCTTCATTCGTTTTCCTCTCTGTCCATTTCACCTTCTCCATCCTTCGTCAAACCTCCAATCTATGCTCATCATCCTTCCTCATGGACCAAATTTCGGATCCATATCGTGCTACGCTCCAAATTAGGGTTTTCACTAATCTTCTCTTAAAATCTTCATTTAGGGTCCCTCTCATTAACTCTTTCCTTTTCGACAAGGCCTCTTTAGCTAATGCAATTCTTCGTCTGATATCCATGACATTACGTCCATTTTCCTCCATGAGGCTTCCCAAAGAAGTGAACTTTTCTACCTGTTCTAATTTATTCTCTTCTAGCTTGATATTCAGCCTAGTTTTCCTACTTCTCGGACTTCTCGAATGTGGTATAATAATAAAAAAAAGAGAGTTTGAAAGCTCATATCAATGCTGTTAATGGAATAATCACTCGGAAGTTTCCTTACTTTCTTATAATTTTTTCTCATTGTCATTGGCTCACTTTTAAGTTTCCAAGTATATGAGGAACGGCCGGGTTACCCGAGTGGATATATATGTATATTTTTTTTTCGATGGTGGTGGGGGAAATGCATTTACGCACCCCCCCCTCAGGAAGCATGAGTCTGGGGGCGAGAAAAAAATTCTTAAAAAAGTACGTATGGAGTGCAGCTCTGTACGGATGTGAGGCAAGGAATGTCCTAGCTGCTGACAGGGAAAAAATCGAAGCTTTCGAAAT
>WURS02025428.1:0-27339 GCA_011762765.2 Rhinocypha anisoptera | reverse complement strand
TCGGCTATAAGGACGAAATAGCACCAGGAAATTACAGACTGGTGCACAGATTCCAAGATAAGTTGTTCAGTCATTCCCCAAGAAAGTCTGTGACATCAAACCACCAAGTCTTCTGTCGTAAAATCACTAAAAAGTCTTCATTACAATGTAGATTCGTGAGGCATGACAATGTAACATGTTTTTTTTTTTTTTTAATCCTGTTATTTATGCAACCCGAACACCAACTAGGGCAAAATCTACTCACTATAGCGATAGTGCAGGTGTGACCACTCGTAATAACAAGCGGAACTTCCTATGTTTTAACACGTGAACCAACCAAAGCAAAACAATCACTTGCTATAGCGATACTCTCGTTATAAGCCATACTCGCTATAGCGGACTTATACTGTATTTAGTTTTCTCAGCATTCTCGAGAATTTTCGCACAATGGTGGAAATTCATGGAAGATGGGCTCTGGCATTGCTGTTTTCTTTTCCTCAGGAGTCCTCCCTTAGGCCAAATGGTTTTCTTTGTGGACCTTCGTCTGGCGAACCTCGCCCGAGGACATTTTTCAGGGTCAGGTTGAGAGCTGGATATACCTGTCATTGTATCCATTCTGACGGAACGTTTTTAGATGCTGGATTTCAAAAAGGCAAGCTCTCTTTGCCTTAGATGGATCGTGCTTGGTGGAAGAGGGTGGATAGGACTGCTGCCTGCTGGTTGCATTGGTGGTGCATCACTGTCCATTTAGATAGTGGTGCATGTGTGTCAGCTTCCTAGATTCAATATCCCAGGGTTCCATCTCTCTTGTGGTGATGAGGAGGAAACGCTGCAATTTTTCACAAAGTGAAGATTTATTTTGACCTAGGTTTCAGTGTTACAGCATCATCATCCAGTAGGATGTTGATGTTGGAGGATGCTGGAGTTTCACCAAGTCACGACTGAAACTTCATTTTTTGTTCCTTGTGGTGAATCTGGACATTAGCCCTTTTAGTGCCAACCCCTATCACCTGATTTATGCGAAAAATGTCAGGGTTTTTTAGTATATTTGTTATTTCCACATTTAAACAATACAATATACATTTATATAAATTTATTAACTTTAATTTTTTTTACACTTGAAACACTTTTAGAGTAAGTAAAATATTTCATTTAAATTTTTACCTCCTAAACAATTTAATAAAAAATTATTTATAAACAAAAAGTCGGGCTGATAGATCAGCCCGCTGGCGCTAAAAGGGTTAAGGAAGGGCAGCATGTGGTTTTGCTTTTCATAGTGTCCTGATCATCACAGTATCCTGGATGTTCAGGAGCTGGTTGTTCATATGGTTCAGAAACTCGTGGAGCATCTTGGTTCTGTAGGGGCCATACAGTGAAGTTGTTGTCCACAAACTGTAGAAATGTTTAAGTTTCTGCTTCACGAAGGAGAGAACCCTCTTCCCATAGTCTTCCATAAAGAAGTTTCTGATGGCTATCAAGAGGGATGAGCCAATCCTGACATCACCTGTTTGCTCATACAATTTCCCATTGCGAATGAAATACATTGAGGTGAACATGTGATGGAAGAGGTTGACGATGTGTCTGTCAAAGCAGGCCTCCAAGAGTCAGATCGTTTCCTTCAGTGTGTACAGGGAAATGACATCAAAGCTAAGAAGTCTTTCTGGTCCAGTCAAGTATCATAGAGAGTTCTGATGAACTCAGTGGTGTTTTTAAAGTGATGTTCACATCCCCTCACGACAGGTGCAAGAATTTCAGCAGGTACTTGACCAAATGGTAAGTGGGATAGCAGAAAACACAATTGACTTCACAGGAGCTCCATCTTTGTGGATCTTTGGCAATCCATAGTGTTGGGGAGGTACAGGAGCCTGGAGTATGAGATTCCACCTTTCTTCATCTGGTATTCCCACCTTCTTAGTCATGATAGTCCTCTTTCTCACTTTGCCATATTTTGGGTCCTGAGGTAGAGGTCGATAAGCTGGGTCATTCTTGGTGATTTTTTGGTGCTAATCTTCCATTTCATGACCACTGGCTTTTCCATTGTCTGGTGGTAGAATGGCAAAGGCTGTGTTTTTTGCAGGCAATGTAGGGATTACCATTCATCTCTGGAGACATTTGGCTTTGGCACAGCAACAAAACATGGGGTTAGATTAACAAGAATCTATATTTCTCTGGTATTTCCAAATGCCTAGCAATTATTTTTGCATTATCACGTCCTCCACTTTGCGCAGTTAAAATGTGCTCTTATCATACAAAATCTACCTTTGTTATAAAGTAAATGTTTTAAGTGTTAATTTTTTGTGATAATAAATTTAACTTAATTTACATTTAGCCAGATTTAATTAAATTCAAGAGGTACATTTTAGTCAAATTTACATTTTGGATAAATTCTACCACTCCAGGATTTACTTCATGGAAAATTTATAAGTAATGTGTGAGTCATTTTCATTGTATAATCATAATTTTTCCCAGCATTCATAAGAAATTATGGTCAAATAATATTACAATTGCATTTAAGTTAGGTTTCTATTAGTATGATTTATAGTTCAAAATTTTTATTCTATATGAACTCCATTGACTCAAACAGTCTGATACCTCATTTGATTGTAAGTGATCATTTTTCATTTTTTGTGTTAGGAAATATGGAAAGGAATGGTTGGAATCAAAATCAACTGGTGACTTCCAAAGTGAGGCTCAGGCTATTGTGGATGAGGCTTTGGAATTGAGGCAGTTGAGGCGTGATGCATATAATGAGAAATGTTTACAAAAGAAGCCCATAGTTAATGCACCAGTTCCTATGAATGTTTCTTCATGGTTGGGTCTTGGCAGATCAATCATTTCTATCTATCAATATATAGTGAACTCACCAGATCCAAGTGTAGTAAGTATCAATACTGTCTATGTGAGAATTTTTTTTAAATGTTTTGTTTCAGTTACCATCAATGTGTTAAGTGAATCATTATTTCAGTAATCTCCAGGCCAAACAAAATTTAGAGATATTGCACATTAATGTCGTTTTCAAATGAAGCAAAGTATGACTGTCTGTAGAAAGATTAAATACAACTTATTATCTAATACAATAGTATTGAAAAGTGACTTTAAAAGTTAGGAAAATATATAATACTCTTTTGAAAAGAATGATTTGAAAATTTATTTCAAACAAAAATGTCATTAATTTTCTTTTTTAGTTATCACTTTGTTCTTACCTTTTATCAGACCTTCAGTAGTACAGTAAGTTTTACATCAAAGGAGAACACAGTTACCACATCATCCGTAAAGGTAACAGTTGACGACAAGTGGAACAATGGAGGTGATCAAAAAGCTGAAGATTGTAATATTGATGAAAATAGGGAGAATAGCAATATGCCTGCTCAGGATGAAGAAATGTCTGAAGTTTCTGGTAAGAGAACTCATAAATCTATTATTCTATTATAGAGGAAGCCATAAATATGGCTATATGAAACTATAAGAATTGCATTAACTATTGGAGGTTGACTAACATTATTGAAATACTTCACGTGAAGGACTTATAAACTAATCAAATTAGATAAAGCGATGTGACTGGAAGTGATATTTCAGGAGAAACAAATGCAATAATTTATTATGGTGTCACTTTGGCAATCTAAAAAATCCTAAAAATATATCAATGAAATATTTAATATCTCAGAAAAATTATTATAGCAGGTCCAGGTAGCCCAATATTTGACATGTTCTCTGAAAAACTTTGGTCATGAGTTCCTAATGTACTCTGTTTTATGATGAAAATAGATTGAGTCTGATAGTTAGTGCTTGGAGTTTATATTAAGAATAAACTTCGTCATTTTAGAATTACAAAAACTGACATATAGCATTTCATTTGATAAGTAAAGGTAAATTATGAATGTAAAAATCTCTGCCTCATTCATGTGACAGAATGATGACCTTTATTGTTTTGGGAACAACGATAAATTTTACAAGATAAAATATTATGATATTACCATGGAGCTTTAGAGATATAAGTTATAAGCTGTGAGCTGTCAGTCCTTTGAATGAACACTTTCTCTATAGTGCATTTTTTAAGAATTTTTCACACATTATTAGATCTGCAAGTACAGTAATGAGACATTTTCAAGATGAACTTTAATTTAATTACAGTTCATCTGTGTCCTTGAAAATAGCTTACTTGGGAAGCCACATAGCATCTCAGATGTTGTTTCATACTCCATTGCTTAGCTGAATCTGAGAAACCAGAATTGTATTCAGCTGATCTGTAACAGCTGCATTTATGTTTTCTGTTATAGTTACAAAAAAATATCCTTTAATGTGAATTTTCAAATATGGTAAAAGAAAGCAGTCACAGAGACTCAGATAAGATGAAAACTGGGGATGGAGGATGACTTGAATGTTTTTCCTTGCCAAAAACTTTGTAATTTTAAATTATGTGTGTCACGGCAGATCGTCGTGATACAAAATCTAAGTGTCTTTGAAAGTTTTTTTATTGAAATCATCTCAGGTTGGGATTAAATTAGCACTTAATGGTATTATTATTAAGATTAATGTTGTATTCTGTGCCACAATACAACATTAAAATAAAATAATTATTTACTAAAGAATTGATTACCATTACATTCTTGAAGAATTTTGGTCTAACAATCAACAGGTCACTCAATTATGTATATAGTTTTTATTGAGTTTTCCTGTTTTATTTATTTGTCTAGTGGTACTAAACTAATTACTAAATATACTACTATTGTATACCTATTGCATTTTTATTTAAGTAAAGTAGTAATATTGTGTTTAAGTATAATATTATACATATATGTATTGTAACTATTTGATGAATCTTACCTTTTACTTTTGTAAAGATCTACTTGAAAATGAACATTATCATTTTTTAAATTAGACCTGATAGATTAGCTTCCTGGCACTATAAGGGTTAAAATATTTCATCATCCCCATGGAAAATTTTTTATGTCAAGTTAAATATGTATTTCCCATCTCCTTGTCGGCAGATGGTGAGAAGGGGATGGATGGAGAAGAGGGAGGGCCCACAGAACAACAAGGTGGGGGTGGGACACAGTCAGCTGGGACAAAAAGAGGCTCAAAGAGGAGGAGAAGTCCGAGTTTTGTCGAGGAGTGGATGTGGGCGGGGAAGCGGAGGTCAGCACGTGTTCGAAGCACAGCAAGGAGGGAGCTGGAGAGGGATGAACCTTCCCTCAGAGAAGCCCTTAGAAGACTCATCCCGTCATCCCTAGTGTGAGTCTCTCCAAGTAGTCTGTGTTGTAGCTTGTCTCCCTCTTTTTTCTTTGATCCTAGTACCTATTAGTTTCCTGACTCAAAAAAAAAACAATGAAAAATGAACCCCACATCAATTTGTTTGTCAGTTGACTGTGGTACTAGCAAGTATTTTGTATTGTACTGAGAGTCACTTCCACCACATCACGCCTGATTCGGTGAAAATTATTTTGTATTGCTTATTGTAAAATAGAGTTAGCTTTTTTGTGTCATTGATTCTGTAAATAAAATTCTATAAAAATATATTCTGTAAATAAAAATAAATATGAAAACTTGTTTATAATGGTGGGCATAATAATAAAATACCTTCATTGGGGCGAGATTGGGACTATATAATCCCTTCTTCCACCTAACCCTTTGTCATCAATACAATACATAATACAAGTAAATAGAGTGAAATTTTAACGTACACATAGGACAATGATATTACTATACTTGTTATCCATGTAGAAATATATTTACAATCATTTGGGAAAAATCTATGAATAGATGGCTCTTATCCTCAACAAAAAAAGTGTAGAGCTAGAAGCTTAAAGCTCATCTGGAAATTATCTCTGCCTGAAAATTGACTCTTCAGGAAAAGTGGACAGTCCACATCCTTGTGTTCTTTGCAATTTTCCAGAAAGTTTTATGCACCATACAAAAAAATTTTAGATTTTATTTGGGAATTGGTATGATATCTTTTCAAACCAGGACACTCCACTCACTGGTCAAATTCTCCATGCATCTGGTTACTATATCAGGGTAAAATATATCAGATAATTTTTAAAAAAACTCCTTGTTATTTATTTTACCTCCTCATGATATTGTGTTGGTCATTTGGAAAAACGGGAGGAGAAATTATGTGCATAAATATGTGTTTAAAACGTTTTCCCGTTGGGTGAAATGTGCATTGAAAGTGAATACTGTGAGAGAAATTCTCATTTTTTTATATGTATTTTTTTTATAGAATATCCTTCACTGCACATAAATAATTCTTTAATGCTAAATGTCGCTGAATGAAATGTAGGTACATTAAGTTAAAGCTTAGAGTTAAATTTTTAAGTATCTTATTCTCTTATTAATAAAAGTCATTTATTTACCTTTGCAAATAGTTTAGATGGAAATACTGAAGAAGACAGTCATCCCGTCAAGTCTAAGCAAGTCAAGGAAAACTTTGTGCATTTAATGGATGACTCAATGGATACCATGGATCTTTACAAGCTCTTTGAGTGCAGAGATGGGAAAAGTGAAGGAGATCATGGAAAATCTACCAATGATGCTGAAGGTGTTTGTGATGATTCCACTGATTGTGAATATTTTGGCAGCCAAAAAGAGAAATCTGATGTGATAAAGTTTGTTGAAGAATGCAGGTTGGTAGAATTGATTACTAACATGAAGTAAAAAAAAATTAGAAAGGCATTTCAGTGAATGAATTTTTATATAGTGTAGAGTAAAAGCAGTAAACCTGGAGTTTTTATGTATTTTTTGGAGTAACTTGTTGCCATATTTACTTTGTTGTTAGTTTTCGAAACTTTGTAGCCATTAATGAAACTATTTTTACCAATGATTTTATAGTACAGCAAATTATGGCTGACAATAAACATACCTATGTCATGGGTAACCAAATTATTTCAACCAAATCATTTTGTGCTCTGCTATTAAGTTTTATGTTCATGCAGATAAAACTAGAATCCAAAAAAAGGAATATTCAGAATTTAGCAGGTGCCAACATTTAAAGGAAGAAATTTTATCTGTGAAAATACAACTAATGATACTACTTATTCTAAAGGAGTTCCTCAAATATTGGAAAGTGTAGGATTTTTGTGTCTGAAACTTTTTTCACAACTTAACTGTGGCATAATGATGTTTAATACTTGCATGGTTCCTGAAAAATTTGTGTATCATGTTCCTTTTCTTCAGGTTGGAGGAAGGAGTATTACCAATCGTTAAGGACTTTGTGCTTAATCTGATGAAGATGGAGAAGTTTAAATGGCCCCTCTGTCTCATAACATTGTACTTGGAATCATACGAAATAATGAGGTATGAGGAAACAATCATTTTCACTATAGGTTCTCACCTGTAACTGTGATAAGAAGTGCTTGAAATGTGTTTGGGTGGGTTTTGGATGTAAAAAAAACTTTTTTTTTCGGTCTAATTGCATAATTTGAAGTGAAAGAATACAAATTTTGAATATGATTGCAAAAGTTGAGGTTTTTTTAATCTTGGAGAATTAGAAAAACATCGTTTGAGTTGCATGGATTGCATCATAAATAAAAAAAATTATTGGTATTGTAACGGTCCCCCATCCTTTCGGAACATGACCTGGGGGTGTCCGTTCACATTTAATCATGCACGCCTTCCCGCCAAGTAGGTCGAGCCACAGCTGGCGGCTTTGGAAAGAGAGTTTAATCTTCCCTCTGAGGGAGGGAAGAGCCGGAGGTTTCCGACTACATTTATTGCATTTGTTGACAGTCGTGAGCAGGTTCAAACATGAAAGAGCAAAAGAAGTGGGAAGAGAGGAAAACGGAATGTGGGGAATACCTCGACCCACCAGAACAAAATAATCGGCAGGCTTTAAGAAAGACTTTAAGTAGGCTACAGGCAGCAAAGATGAAATTGCTGACAAGTATTGAGCAGGTAATAAGAAGGGTCAAAATAAGGAATGCTGTTATCAGGGAGAGAGATAGGGAGTGCAGTCATTAGACAAAATCATAACAAGACAATGGTTGAAGCGGTTTGGGCATGTGTTGAGAATGGAGGAGAGCAGAATGCCAAAGAGTGCAATGTTTAACATAGTGATAGAATGAAGGGGGGAAGAGATTGAAAGGAAAACCAAGTTTAAAACAATACGCAGGAAAGAGGATGGGACTGGAGGCAGATCAAGGGTGAATGGAATTGAAGCAATGGAAAAATATGGAGGATGTGCGAGATGACCTGCAGAAGTGGAAACGTCCAGAAATGATGATGATGTACATTTACTTTTTTTTTTAATAGATGTAATCTTCGTAACATAATTAAGATTGAATGTTGTGTAACATACAAATGTAGAGAAAAGTTTTTCTGTATTTCAATTGTGAATTTTATATATTTATTATATTTATATCAGTGGTATACTTTTTTTAAATAATGACTTTTCCTCCTTTTAATTCATTTTTTTTTAAATTTAAATTTCTAAAAAATTTAATTTAATTTTAAAATTAAGATAGAAATAGATTAAGATAACTTGCTATTTCACTGTATTATTTTTGAAGGAGGAATTGGTATGCTTATTCTCATTCTAATTCTGTATTTTATATTCCCATGGTAATTTTTGTTTCAATTTTGATATTTTTAGGCAGCATTTTCCTCATCCAGATAGTTTTAATCCTGATGAAGATCCATTATGGATATTTACTAGTGCTCAAATGTCCTTACTCTATGCCGAATTCTTTATGAGAAGATATTTTGAAACTCGAGACTCACGGTCACATATGTAAGTATTATATTTTGAAATCTATTGTAGCATGATGAGTCAATGATTGATGAAATTTTCCACAAAAAATGTATATATTGCAACCTAGGTTTCGATGCTACATCATCATCATCAGGCAAAGAAATGGCAAAATACACTCATACATATATAGTGTGGTCATGGGGGGGGGAAAGGAGAATATATATATATACACACACATGAAGAAAAGCACAGTGGAGCAATGTATAAGTATCTAAGACGGCACAAAAAGTACATAAAAAAACAGAAAAGGAGACACATTTTCTTCTTACTCGGAAGCTTGCAGCCCGATGCGAGCCTCAAGCTTCCGAGTGAGAAGAAAATTAAAATTTTTTTAAAGCAAATTTATTCACACAAAATATAAATGAAACAAAATTCTTTTACATAGAAATTGTGGCACCATTCAAGAGTAAAATCACTCAATATAACCTCCTTCAGCTGCAGTGACCGCCTCCATTCTTGGCCTGAAGCGCTCGCATGCTCTCTTTAAAACAGCGGTATCCATATTTCTAAATGCTGCTTCAATAGCGTTACATAGCGATGTGACATTAGGGTGTCTCGTCTTGTTAGTAACCCTTTCAACTACGCTCCAAACATAATAATCAAGGGGGTTCGAATCCAGGCTATTCGGGGGCCAAAACTCCTTAGTCCAGAACGTGTCCACGTTATGTGACAGCCAGTTTTGAACTAAATGGCTCGTGTGAGCCGGTGCACCGTCCTGCTTAAAGACATATTGCCTTCCTGAGGCCACAGTTACCATCCATGGTTTCACAACATTGTTCAGAACACACAGATACACTTCTTTATTGATGATTTGTCCTTTTTCAAAGAAATGTGGTGGCATGATATCACCCTCTCTTGACACAACATCCAAGACATGAATGCTAACCGGAAATTATATTCTTGCAACAATCGGAACTTCTTTGGGGTCGTGGGCGAGCCAGCGATCATTTTTCCGGTTGACCTTTGCATCAACAGTGAAAATCTTTTCATCAAAAAAGAATCTGATTCACCTGGCCACTTCGTTTTTCAACGAACTCAATAACAGTTTGCAGCGAGCAACCTGCTTTGTTTTGGCAGCTTCAGACAGCATCTGTCGCCTATATTGTGTACAACTTGTAACATAAGTCCTCTGCTGCAATCCGACGCATTGTTCGTTCACTGACATTGAACACTGACGCCAATTTTAGAATTGCTGGTTAGGTTATCAAGGTGGGTAGCAAGATTGCCAGTTAATCCAAAGGGTGTGGATTATAGTTCTTCAGGCATGTGTGTACCTTCATACAATTGCATTTTTCATTACTTTGAGTAGATAAATAATCGTAGCTATTGACAACCCTTAAATAAAAAATAATACATTTTTAAATCTAAAATTTGAAATGGTATCACAGGTATTTGTAAAGAGGCCAGCATTCATATTATGACTAGTGAAATCCTAAGTGTTGAAGTTCAAATATGTTAATCATTAAATATTAATGATTTGCATTAAGCAATAAAATTATGATTTTAAATGTATTCAATCAGTAGGCTGAAATAAACCTCTTCACAGGCCTTACATTGCTAATCAAGGCCCTAGATTCTGGTGAACAATTTGTAATGTGAAATGCTTTGTATTAAAAAAATAAATTGGAGGTAATAAAATAAAAACGTAGCTCTTTTCCACAAAATAAATACTTTACTATGACTTTACATTTAGATTCCAGCAGCTGTCATTAGATACAAGACCTATGCTATATTTTTATAATTATGAGTTCCTTCTACGACATCAAGCCTGAAACATTAATTCTAATTTTGAAGTAGCAAATATTGTTATGCACAGTCTTAGTACACTTCAGACCTCTGTTAGTATGACCATTGGAGACATTTGCCAAAAAAATAATTTTCACTGACACCCATTTATTTAATTAGGTACTTAAGTTATAAATTAAGTTTTAGTCTTCAATACAATTATTAGTTGATGGCTAAATAAAACATATTTCAATTCAAAAGCCTTTAATTTCCTACAAGCTAGTAGTAAATCTTTCTTGATTGATTATACAGTAAGAATGATGGTACCCATATCTCACCTTCATGATATAATTTGGTATTTTTTTGTGTTGAAGATATTCTTCAGTTGATCCAGGACAAGTCTTGGCTGAAGATTTGGCCATGGTTGCTTTTGTGACATCCAAAGATTGGCCAGATGAACTCTCTCAGGTACCTGATCAAGATGGAGTTAGCACAAAAACTGCAGATAATGAGCCAAAGGAAACTTTACTGACGAAACCAGCTCTTGTAGATATGTTCTTACGTCTCCACTGGCTGGATTGTCACATTTTCCTTAATGAAGGAGATATATCATCAGCAATTCATTCTTTGAAAATAGTAAGTATGCTTTAAGTATCAGTTTTAATTCCATTTTAATACTAACTGATTTTAAATGTAAGTTCATGTGATTCTTTTTTTATGACTATATTGCTGAAAATTGTAATGGTCAAAATGAAAAAATCAAGCCAAGTAATAAGTAATATTGAAATATATCTTTGCAAGAATAAATATTAGAAATGCTTGAAGGTTTCGTGCAGCTTCATGAGATTTTCCCAGATTGCATTTATTGTCATAAAGTCTGCCATATTACATGTACCAAACAACTACTATATACCTTTGCATAGTTTTTTAATGGAAGAGGAAACTTTGTGAAGCTTTAGGTTGAAGCAAATATGCATGGACTTTAGGCCTATTAGGGAGGGTTCAAAATCATGAATGATAAATGGGTGTTAATATGAGAGAGGCCTTCGGTTTTCTCTTTTATCTTGAAGAGAGTTTATTAGAATTAGATACTGAAATTTTGTTTTCAGTATCTATTTCAGTTTTCAGAATGGTTCAGTAGTTGTAATCACATGAAGTAATGCTCACTCTGGCTTCATGGTGATTCCATTTACAGAGATGAGTTGGAGAAGTTTGCAGGAAAGAGCAGTAGAAGAGGAATTGAGAAAATGGTTAAATGGCAACTGAATAAATCTTTTTTGTCGCTGGATTTTGAAGTGTTATTTAATTTGGAATAAATATTATTTTGTTACCAGTAGAACTTTTTGTTTCTTTGTTGTATTGCCATCATTTAACCAACTCTGTTGAGAACATTAAAAAATATCAATTTAAAAGTATTTGTGTTTACTAAACATAAATAAAAATAAATACGACAAATAATTTGTTTCATAAAATAAAAACTAAAATAAAATTTCTGTCTCCTAGAACTCATGTCTACAATTATATTACATATACTCCACATGTCAAAGGTCAAGGGTTAAAGCTATCACATTACAAGAGGTGTGTCACACTGTTTCAAGTACAATTATTGTATATGAATTGAACTTGGTTTTTTAATTTCTCAAGAAAAGAAGGTATTTGATGGGGTGGGTTTTATAGTAATGGCTAGGAGCCTGGGACTGTTAAGAGGGGTGTCAGGATATATTTTTTATTTATCTAATTATTTGTTATTTTTTTATAGGTTCTGACAAATTTAAAGGCTAATTCGGATTCTGCCGAAAAGGATGGAGATTTTGAAGTGAAACTAGTCAATAGCAAATTTAACCAAATGATAAGCAAACCTGTTACAAAGAAATTGCTTCTGACTTTAGAGAGGTATTCACACATTATATATTTTATCCCTTGTAAAAACTATTTTTAATGGCTTATTTAACCTCATGAATACATATTTATTAATAGGGGTATTTTGACTTATAAATATTAAATTTAATAGGCATTAAATATCATTGTAACATGGCATCAATTAGCTCTTGTAAATTACTGGTTATATTCCGAGTTATTCCAAATTTCATTAGCATACCCCTGTTTTGTTTTCCTTAATTTCAGATACAGGCAGTGTCATATATTTATGTGGCATTCTTATTCAGTTATTAAATCATATAAGTTAGCTTTTTGCTAATTTGATAAAGTTTGGCAGTGTTGAGCTCAGTGTCAGCTGACTGGCAGATGAAGCAGGGCTCAGATAAGCATTATGTGTTCAGTTTGAACATCTGAATTTGACCAAATTACTATCAGTAATTCTGTTTAGGACAAGTTCTGACTTTCTAAAGGAACCAGAAGTAAACCACAAGAATTAATCTACTGTTCCTCATGCCACTCAGGTGTCTCATCTTCCCAGATTTCAGAAAGTGAATAATTTTTCATCTTTGAATCAATAATTTATCGATCTCAGTTTTGATAAAGTCAATGTATTGAAATTTATTTTTGATTCATGGTGTTGTCTTCACTTGCAATAATTAACCATTTTATAAATATTCGTTTAATCTCTTTTACTAAATGTACTTAGATTCTCTTTTCATGTAAACATGCATTGAGTTCTGTAATGTTTTAATTTACAATTTAGGTTCAGTTTTTGAAAAACTGATATTTTTTCTGATATGATGATAATATTTGTTTTTGCTTATTACTTAGCATAATGAAATCAAATATCCTGTACAGTTTACCACTTAATTTTGGAGAAATTCATAATCAGATTGTTCTGTGATATATCCTTTCATTTTTTCACATGGAAATACAATGTAAAAAACATTACCCTGCAGCTTCATGAAACCATTTCGTGTTATCTGGCTTCTTGTCTTTGGCATCCTCTTTACTTGACTTTGGTAAATTTACTTCTACTGCCATGTCTCTCTAGAAACAAATTTGTTTCTTGTGAATTAGCATTTTATATTTTTGAAGCTATTCAAATACTTCAATCAGATCCTGAAACTTGTGGAGTGTGATCATTCTTCAGTGTTACCTAATCATTAAGACTATATAGTTTTTCTTTTTAATGTATGGATCTATTTTCAAAATGTTTCAGGAATTTGAGCTTGGAGAAAGTGAAGGACCTATTTGAGGAAGGGCAGTATGCTGAAGTAGCTGATATTCTGGAGACAACTTTTCATCTGTTTTCCCAGCAACAACATTCCAAGGGTGGTCCACAACCATGGATTCCTAATCAGTTGTCTTTGGAAGAAGGAACTATTCCAGACAGGCCAGCCCAACTAGCAATGTTTCTTGATGCGCTGTGGCAAATGAAGGAATATTCGGTACTGTGTAAATCGATACATTATTTTCATCATCCATTTTTATGTAGGCATTCAGTAATAGGCTCATTTATTTAAGTATTTTGTAACTATATTATTACAGTGGCACAGTACCTAAGTTATATATAATCTGCTGGTTACAAATAGGGACTGGTTAATGTGTCAATGTGATGTACAGAAAAGTAATTCCGATTATGAAGGTATTAATGAAAGTAAGAATATTTTTAAAAACATTTTGTCATTCTTTTGCAGTTTCTGGTGATAAATATTGTTAAAAAATGTCAAATGCAATGCAGTTTTACCTACCATTGTCATCACTGTTGCCAAGTCCATTTCTGAGAAATCAACTATATATTTCTAACATGTAAAAATGCATTATATTTGTCACATTTTAATGATATCTACCATCAGAAATCACTAAAGAATTACTAAATTTTCAAGCAATATTCTAAGTTTAATTCGCACCTAACCATAATTGCAACTAGGAAGATATTTGGTATTGCTATTAAATATTCAGCTGATATTTATCATGACTAGTATTGATTTAAACTGAGCAGTATATTATTTCCGCTATTTCCTTTTCACTTGGAAATCGTAATCTCTTTCTGCTTGTTGAAGTCTTTATCAGGGTAGGTATTATTTATAAAACTGACAACATGCAGAATGTACATGCAAGGAAAACAACACCACATGACATGAAAGGACACAACAGTGTGGATGATTGCAGTGGATGGAAACACTTGGTTTTGAGACTCCTTTGAGGGATTAGCAAAGATTTCAAGGGAACCCAGTTTATGCTGACTGTTTTGGGAGACTCTTATCTTCAATAATTACTGTACATGAAAAATGGAACAAATAAATGCAGAGTGAAGCACCTGGCCCCCTTCTGCTTAGAATTGACAAGATGAAGCAACCAATCAATCAATATGGTTTGAGGTGATGATGCAGGAAGAACATAGAGAAGGAAGAGAACTAATGGGACAGATATCATATCTCCTCCTTAAAGAGCTTACCTTAATCCACATCTAACTGGAAGAATATGCAGCTGTTTTCTAGATAGTGTTTTAGAAGGAGCGTGAAGATTTTGTAGACCAAATTTATTTACTCGCAGATTCAAGTCAGAGATTGAATGCTGGGTTCATCTTAGCATCTCAAGATCTGGCAAAGCTCTGTGGGCTCAAGGCAGGGCAAGCTACACATTGGGGGACCAAGACCTAGCTTTGCCAAGAAACTTCTGTCTCTGAACAGAAGTGAAATTAGGATTATTGTAGACCTACTGACAGGCCATTACAGAGTCAACAGGCACCCAAACCTGTTAGGGGTCGCAGACTCACCTGGCTGTAGATGGTGCAAAAATGGAATTGAGACTACAGTAGAAGTCCTCTATACTGAGTATGGCTTATAACGAGAGTATCGATATAGCGAGTGATCGTTTTGCTTTGGTTGGTTCACGTGTTAAAACATAGGAAGTTCATCCAGTTATTACGAGTGGTTATACCTGCACTATCGCTATAGCGAGTAGATTTTGCCGTGGTTGCCACTCGGGTTGCATGAATCGCAGGAATAAAAAAAAACCACTCATTACATTGTCATGCCTCGCGAATCTACATTGTAATGAAGACTTTACGAGAGACTTTTTGGTGATTTTACGAGAGAAAACTTTGTGGTTTTATGCCACAGACTTTCCTAGGGAGTGACTGAACAACTTATTTTGGAATCTGTGCTCCAGTCTGTCATTTCCTGGTACTATTTCGTCCTTATAGCCGATCAGAATAAAAGAACATGTGGAGCTGTGAGCTAAGACTTGTAGACAATACAGGAAAAGCCCATTTGTCTGTGTTGACCGTAGCAGGATGGCCAATCTCTCGACCCTCCTCTTATTTATGGAATCGTAATTGCTAACAGCAGGTCATACCTTATTTATGATTGTTCGCGAAACATAGCCAATGATAATACTGATGCATGACGTACATTAGTTACGAGTGCATAACTTTTGGTGACGATATTTTAAAATTTTTTTAATGAATTGATCTATTTTCAATGCATTTGCGGATGGATTGATACAATTACTTCATGGCTCATTTTTGCCCGCTTTTGGTGCCATTATAAATGCAGAAAGAGGCGATTTTAAATGACCGTCGGCTATAACGAGTGTGCATTATAACGAGAGATTTTTCGTCATTTATCAGCTCTCTTTATAGCGGACTTCTACTGTACGTCTCACCTATTGTGTGAGTGTCCGGCAGTTGCCAGAACTCGAAACAGCTTCCTGGGATCACCATTCATATGGACCCTGAGGAGGTTAGACACACCCGTAATGGACACCCTGGAATTTAGCAAGGCCATTGGTCTCTATGGGTGATGTAAATGGTGGACGGTTAAAAATTACCATCAGGTCTAAGTTCCCTTGGGCCCCCCTTTCTCAGGGGGCCCTCCACCTCACCGTATCTATCTACTCTCAGGTTTGGAAAGAAATTGAATCGCATCATTTAAAAAAAAAAGGCTAAAGACTTAAAAGTCCCATGCATTTTATATAGTGGAGAAAAAATATACCTTCACAAAGCACAGTAAATTAATAGAATTTAAAATGGATTTCCTAACTGAGAAAAATTATTAGATTCATAAGCACAGGGAGCATTACACAAGACATTGATTTAATACATAATGCCTACTGGGTATACAGGACCACAGTGAGGGGTATTAGGAAATGTGATGAAGTAACATGACCATTTATGATTAAATAGGCTGATTCTTTCCTGAACTAACTTTATTAATTCTCATGTTTGGGTTTCATTTCCTCCAGCGATGCTTTATGTGGGGTGAAGCTTGTTGCAATGAAAGTCTGAGTAAGTACATCAATGCTGAAGATGAACTCGAGCAGCAAAAGTGGGCCAACACATTGGTTAAGTTGTTTGCTGGATTGGAATCGTGCATCAATAAAGCTGGATTATCTGTATGTAAGTTTCTTCCAGTTTCAATGTTATTAGATGTTGTTTGAGCTAAATATCTGAGTAATTTGGATATTTTTTTTTATTTATAAAGAAATTGAAATTATAAAGATTGGTAAGATAGAGATAAGGTCGACCCTGGCATGAGATGCCTCTCTATTTATATTAAAATTTAATTTATCAATTACAGCTGCCAGGATGAAAAAATTTTATAACTATTTATTTGATATTTGACATAAAATTTTTCTTATTTCAAATGCACTGTTAGCAAGGAATATAGATATAATGAAGTCTGGAAAACCTGTGATAAACTCTATTAAAGCATTTAAAATGCCAAGAAAGGTCCAAATAAAAAATTGTTAATGGATTAATTACCTCAGTTACTTTGTAAAACATGTAGAAAATCATGGAGCTACCTGACTTTGTTGGGAAAGACCGAGAAAACATGACTTTCAAAAAATGTATTGTGAATATTTGAAAATAAGTTGTAGCCAATTTCTTCATTCAAAGGAGTCAGAGAGTAATTACTTCAATTTTTTAATTTACCTTATTTTCTCAATTTTAATTCTTCTGTTTTTATTATCACTTTTTTTTATCAAGCATCTGAAGAATATTAGTCTGAAAAAAACAAATGTATTTTTTTCATCGTCTTTGTTCCTACTGTAGAACATTTGCAGTGATTCTTGGGTAATCAAAATTGTAGTTATACTGTAAACGGAGTCTTACATTTTCTTACAGTCTCAAATTAATTTTCAGTGAGTGGATTGAGCAGTAATAAATTAGCCCGACTTGTGCAAACTCTCATTCAAGTAATATGTCATCAGCTCACCTCGGATAATGTGTATGAGCTTCCCATTGAAACAATCACCCCTTGGATTATTCTTCATCATATCATAGCCTAGTGAGTATTGTACTGCAGTTTTTAATGACCTAATCTAAACCTTAATCTTATAATGTGGTTATGAAGTCAATATTTCTACAAATTGCATTTATATATGTAACAGAGGAGGCACATAAGTCATGGATTCACGATATCATGCTAACAATCATAAGACTCATGTTTCTTAATGGAATGGAGAGGGATTTAGTTCAAGCCTCCGACATGGGTGAATAGATGCAATCAATTTCTTGCATCATCCATTCAGTCATATGAACACAGTTACATGGGCAGGGGAATACTGTACTACACAACCAATTGAAGGTCTCTTCTACTTTCTCTTCTTCTACTACTTCTACGACTACTAAGGTTCCTGTAATGGTCTTGTGTCTCTACCAAAAACCAACATAATTTATTTGTGTCATAATGGAATTCCACCAAGTGATGGCCTCCTCAGTGAATTTTATTCAAAGCAAAATAGTAAACTTAGCATGAACCTATATATCTTATTAAAATTAGCATTAATTAATTAAATTGCTACAAGTGCTGTACAGATCTTTTCTGAAAAAGCTCTTCAATTTCAGTGCAGAAAGTAATGAAAAAGCTAGTCATGAAAAGACTACGAATGGAGTAGAGGAAGAAAAGAAGCCACTGCCTGCACTTGAGGAAATCCCTGCATCCATTTTAATTCTCTTTACTGCTCATATTTATTTGGGGAGGTATGTTGATAAGAGTTTTTGATACCAACTTTTAAATGTTCTCACTTCTTATGAATATTGCATATTTTCAACTCCTTATGTAATTAAAGTTTTTCTATTGCTTTCAAGAACCATTTCCACATAGTGTGCTGTAAAATTTCCTGCAAATAATATGCAAATGTCTAAGTCTAGGTCTTAGCTGTTTTTAATGACTCAATAATCAAAACTCATGTGGAACACATTAGGATCTTAACACTTTTGTTACCATTGGTGCTAATTGGCATTACCCTTTTCCTATTCGCGGTGCAGGGGAGATGTTGATTGAAATTTGATAACAATTAGCACTTGAGCAGAAAAAAGACTTATCCAAGGGAAAGTTAAAAAAATTTTAGCTAAGTTAAATGTGTGAAAAGTACCCACAGTGAGAGATATAATTTTAATTTTGAGTGAGTACCTTTAAGGGCCCTTTGTCTAAATGGTTACAGTATGCTTAGTTGAGTTCTTACTCCTCATCTTCTTAACAAAGCAATACATTTATGCATTTCGTATTTTAAGGTTAATTTTACGTAATCTATTCATTATGAAATTACACAACACCCAAGTTTTTCCACAGTTTTTTTATTCCGACATGGGTTTCAAGAACAAAGAATCATTGTTAGGTGAAGAACAATAGAAAATCTGGGTATACATAAACATAGGTTGGTGGGAGGGGAGGTATTGGGCATCTCTGGAATGAGAGGCTGAGGAGCTGAGAAATGATGGGAGAAAGGTTGAAAAAAAGAGGGGAAGGACTAGGAGGTAGAAATGGGATTAGTAGAGAAATGGCTACATTGTAGTTGCAGCATCCTTTTACAAATTTCTCTTATTGTCCCCTGCCATTAAAATCTGGAGATAATGAAAGTGTGTAAGGTCAAAGTGGTGGAATGGGTTCTGTATAAAAATTCATTGGCAACTTGGTCATTATGTGAAACAATATTTAAAACCTATCTAATTGTTCAACGGGATAGTCTCATTCCCAGATTTTCAGTGTGTAGAATGACTGGGATACAATCGCTTATATGTTCCTTTCTGATTAATTGTTTTGCAAAGTGGAAAGATAAAATATTTTTCTTGGAACTCCTTGATTCAGTCTGTGAACTTTCAAACCAATTGAAAATTAAAATCTGGGAATAAAGGCAGATTAAATGAAGATAGGAAAGTAGTAAGGCACTTAATGGTTATTCATTTTGATAAAAAGGTAAGAAAACAAGAAATAAAAATGTGAAATGTTTACTTTCATCACAATAATAAAAATTTGGATCTATATCAGTTTGGATGTTCATGTTTAGAACATGTGAAGCTCAAAGACGTAATTATGACTAGTTTATCACTAAAAGAACACAGTCTTTAAAAGTTATTACAATTTTCATTGGTGTACCATTCATCTGTGAGCTATCAAACATTTATTGTTCATTAATAACTTTCTATCACAACCAAGTTGAACTGATTTAAGCTATGTCACTTTGTTTCTAACTCCAGCCAGTAAATTGCCAAAGTATTACCATTGGTTTACCATTAGTCATTATTTTATAACTTATCAGCTCTCTATATAAGACAGCTGATAAATAGTTGATACCCAGATAATACAGGTCCATTTATGTCATATGAATGAATCACATTAGTTAACTATAATTGTTTTCATTATATCAACATCATTTTCAAAGTATTATGAACTTTAACTTTTTCATTATTTCATTAATCTTATGCTAATAAGAATGTCATTTGTAAAAATATTATTTTGCGTATTCCTAGTTAGTAGTACTTTGCCAAAAGAACCTTTAGAAATTTCTCATATGTACTGTGAATATCTTTAATTCCTGAGTGAATTTAATTTATGGTCAAATTACCCCTGGATTCAATCAGTTCGTTTCACTTCAGGCGTTCCTGGTGCTGCTTAAGTGAAGGGGCTTTGCTATTTCACATATTGGACACAGTGACTCCAAAATTACGAATACCATCTTTGGCCCCATTTCGTGATTACCTTAATCAGAATATTGAGCAGGTTTTATTTTGTCTCTACTCACACCCAAGCAAAAAGACCAAGGTAACACATTAATGTTAATTGAGCTATAATTAAATTAATGCTAATGTCATATAAGTTAATTAATTAATCTTCAAATCATAAACTTAATTTTATTCTTTAAATCTATGCCTTTTGTCTTCCTCCATCCTGTCTTTTCATGGAAAGGGTAGTATTTATGGTGATTTTTTTTACATATTACCTAAAACTTAAGTTGGGCAAACAACTTATTTTTTCACTAAAACATTATAAGTTTTACTAACAACCGTATTTAACCCAAACACCAATAATACTCTAGTGACATTATCCATTCTCCATTATGATTAACCTGAATATCTGAAAAATAACCCTTTACAGCTGCAAACAGCTCTTTACCTAATGGAAACAGCAGCCTAGTGTGGTCTAGCTTAGACCACATGAATAATCTTCAAGGCGGTACAGCCATGTCAATGAATTACACTCATCAGTCCATTTTTTTATTATTAAAAATTAATGTTCACATAAATTAGAATTTCCCATAAAATTTAAATGAATTTCTATGCACAAAACTGGCCCATAAATATGAGTTCTAATCCTAATTACAGAATAGAGATAACATTTTCTCATATTCTCTTCATATATTTCTGTCATAGTATCTCTATTCTTGTATATATTTTTGGTGTGCAAAGTTTGTATTTTCTTTGTTTCAAGATCACAATAATTTAGTTTATAGTGGCTTTTATCATCATGATAATACCCTGCAATTTTTTTGCAAGAATAAGGTGTATTTTTAAATCCATACTGCGATTTTAAGTTATCATAATTCTTACCCTTAATTCACTCATAAATGCTTGAACTACTATTTGCGGCAAAATGATGTGCTGCTAATTTTAACAATACACCAGTTGATAGGCAACATTACACATAGTAATGTCCATACTCTTAAATATATTTATTTAAATATTTAATGGATATTTCTATCCTTTTTACAAACTATATTGCGTAGTTATTACATCTAAATGTACTTAGTTAAATTTAATTCTTTTGGCAGTGCTAGTTTTGATTTTCTTCTTATTAAAATGTAGAAATGCTGATGTGATGATTGTCTCTGCCTACCATAAAACTATCAATTTTCTTAATTTTTCTTGTCATTGTAATTAACTGTAGAAGAGTACATAAAAAAATAGAATATTACCAAAAGTTGTAAAGAAATTAGGAATAAATTAAAATAAAAAAATTATATATCTATAGTCCATTGTGTCATGTTGATTACAGAAAGAATTATTTAAGCATGATTGCCATACAATTTACCTGAGAGTGAAAACTTATATAATAGAAAATTTTCCCCATTTATGTAGATCTTTTCTATTTAAAAAATGTGATTTGTTTCCTAAACTGACTGACTAGGTATGGGAAATTGAGAAATGACTAATTCTAGGGTACTCATAGTTAATGATTGCATTAATATTTCACTTTTTCTGCATAAATTAATGTTGTAGTTGTATTATGAAAAGAAATGCCTTTAAGATTATATATATTACTTTTTATGAAGTTGAATTATCTGGTGTATAAATTGTCAAAATTGTGCAGTATATTGTTTTCATTTATCAACCTTCAGGGTGTCAGGAGTTAATTTTTGTCTGCCTTATCTTATGGTTCAAACTCTGAATGAATGCATATGTATTCATCCACAAAATTAAGATGTCACTTTGATTAAGCAGGCTAAGACTTTATACATTATTTCCTTGCCTAACAAAGTCGTTGCCATAGTTTTTCATGGAGAATAAGTATTTGTGAAACTAAGAGATGATATAAATGATTCTTTCATATTTCACTTTGAAATCTACATACACTAAGTTTGTTACTGCTTTGCCAAGTACTCTCAAGTGTACCATTATATGAGCATTTCAAGACCATATTTATTACTGTTAGAGGGACAAATAATAAATCCATTACAGTGATGTGATTATTGATACAAAAAGTACACTCACTCAAGTCTTGGAATTATATATTTTCCTGGTCCTCAAATCTTAATTTAAATAAAAAATGTTTAATGTTTTTCATTATATAATGCAGTATACACTTGTAAAAAATGGAACAACCAAAAAAATTATATTTAATTTGTTGTAGTCAATGTGTATGATTGATATCTGATATAACACTTCATTTCTGAAGTAGTCAAAGAACAGATCATATTTTATAAAAAAACAAGGTGTGCATATATTCGAGATTAAGGAAAATGCATTTGCATGTGCTTTTAAAATCTTAAACTCACTACTTTAAAAAAATGACTTCTTCCATTTTACATAGGCTCGTTATTTAAATGACCATGGTGTGCCTCCATTGCCATTAACATGGGAACGTGCCAAACAGGTTTTTGAGTGCCTTATACCAGATGCCTTGCCTGAATTTGATTCATACCAAGTAGGTTCCATCTCTGTGGAAGTAGAGCAGTTGTTTAGGAGAATAACCGCCCTTGTTCCACCAGAGTGTGATTCATGTGAGTCGACTGTATTTGATCACTCAAGTGCGACTAATTTTTTAACATGTCATACTTCTGACATATATGTCTACATATTTTTCTGAACATTACTTCCTGACCTCATGATGCTAATTAAAGATGTCCCTAAAATAATTTTAATATGTTTTCTTAAATGTTGCTAGAAAACCATTCAAACGAGAAAGTATTTGAAGTGTAACTTTGTGAAATTTACCGTATGGTGGAGATAATACAATGGTTTCAATAATTTCAGTTCATTATTTCCATGTTGATATATCTTCATACACTAAGAGTATATCTTCATGTTGATAAAGACTAATATGCTGATACTATTGTTGGCCTTAATTAAAATAGAATGGAATTGTACTAGTTTTATTTTTTGTTGAAAAATGAAAATTTTATTAGTATCTGCTATTGAGTCCTTATCCAAGACTCTTTTTGTTTTCCTACATGTTCATGAAAATACAAACTAAGTTTAATATATTCCTCTATTAAAGTAAGGTTTATCATATTTCTCTATTAGCCCAACTGATGGAGAAAATGACAGATTACATAAATGGAGAGAGGAAAATACTTCCCACCCGAGAAGGGGAGTCAGTGCCTTTTCCAAAGGAAATTTCCAGTATTTATTACCTTCTTGGTGACTATTACTTTAAGAATAATGAATGGGTAAGAAAAGCATAATTTGACAATGCATGTAATCAATAAATATACTTTTAGCCATTGGCTTATGGTTCTTTTTCCTTTTTACCCAGGAAAAAGCAATAAAAAATTACTTATTAGACGTTTGCATAAATCCATTACGTGTTGATTCTTGGGCAGGAATGGCCTTGGCAAAAGGGAGTCAACTGGAAACGAAACTTAATTCGGTGAGTAAAATCAGAAAATATTCTAGAAATAAATTTTATTCTTGGAAGATGGTTTATTACTATACTAGCAATACATAAGATGCATTCCTTTCACCGAATCAGGCGTGATGTGGTGAAAGAGATTCATACATAAGGCTGTTTTTATTCTCAGTATGCATTCCTTCCTAAATAATATCTTTTAAAAGTGGTTTATATCTGTTGCATAAAAGAAACTACTGACATAAATTGTAATAAATATCCTTGGTGAAAATATTAATAATTATTTGGTGCAAACCATATCATTACATGCAAAAAAATTAAATCTTTCTGCTGTATCTGTTTCAGTGTGAAATCCTAAGGAGTGAAAGTGAATTTTTGCGAAATGCTGCTGCTGCTCACAGGTGCTACCGCCGTGCAGTTGAATTAGATTATACTCATTCCCTTGTCTGGATTGAATATGGGTCTTTTGTGTACATGATACACTCATTTTGTTCTAGATTGCTGAAGCAGGTATTATCTCTTGATAATGATGTTATCTTGCATGAAACAAATATGACTTTCAATGATGAATAAAAATAATTAGGTTTTTACGGTCACCAGTTGTAAATAATAGAGAATAGTTTAATAGTGATAGTCTAGTACAAAGCCTTATCCTCTCGTAAAACACTGTATATAATTGGCCCTTTCAAATTTGAATGTTTTGTATTATTATGGTCATATGACGGCAATGGTATATCTATTCAGAAATTGTTATTTTTTAGAAAAATTCTAAATAAAATGAATTTTTATTCAATTAATAATATTGAATAGATGCATTAATACCTAGATTTTATTGCTGGACAATGGTGTCTTAGGTCAAGAAATATTGTCAAATTTTTGGCATAAAAACTAAATTTCAGCATATAATATTTACAGTGGTGGTGCATGTTACTTTTGTTTTTTAACATTCTCTCTCCTCCAAAATCAGGAAACGCACAGCTTAAGCCTGGAAATGTTTGAGTTCCTAGAAAAAGAGAAAGAAGAAATGTTGGACCAGGCATTTAAGTGTTTCACCACTGCTAATCAGGTTGGTACACTTAAAAATGTTATCCCATCCTTTCTTTTTACAGTTGAGGCTATTCAAATATACTCATGAGAGAATACCTCTACTGTTTCCTAAATGGTAGTTTACGTGAATTATAAAATTCTATTTGCCATAAATGATATTAGTGATATTATTTTTTCTCGAAGCACCTAAAAAAACATAAATCTTATGCTGTTAAAAAAACTTTCTTCAGAAAGACACCATTCTAGGAAAAAAGCTCATAATGAGTATCATGTAACATTTTAAGAATTACTTCTGGTTCCACAGAAGGATTAGTAATAAAACAGGGTAATAAATACCGTAAGGAACATGAGATAAGTTTCATTGTTGTAAATATGATTGCCAGCATTGAAATTATCTAATAAAAAGATTCCATGTTCTTGTGGACTACTTTTCTTTTAGTGATGGCTGTCACATGAACTTTAAAGCCATCAACCATAGTGATTTTTGACCAGGTCAGTGAGAAGAATAAAGAAATAAACTTCCCCGATGTTAAAAATAAAGTTTTTTCGGAGAAAACAATTATTAGATGAATGGTGAAATTGTAATGTTTGTGACAAGAGAGAATAGATCGAAAAGGAACCCTGTCATCCTTCTTTCCACAAAAGCAGTGGAAGTAAATGTTTCATTGAGTAAGACCAATGATGTGTGTGTATGGTTGTGGGTTTGGTTTTGTGTATGGGCATGTGAATGGTTGTATCTTTGTGTGTCATTGTATGGTTATGTGTATTGCTGTGTGAATGGTTGTGTGTATATATGAATGTCTGTATATATGTTTTTTATTATTATTTTATATTTATAATTTTTATGCTATATAGCAGTGTATGTTTGTGCATAGGTATCATTTTTATTATAATCTATTATTTGTATTATATTGGTATGTAATTTTGTGTATGTATATATGCATGTGTGTGTATATATGTATATCCATATACGCTGCTATAATAAGTTACAAAAATCATTATTACGCACAGTAGCTATTCTATCAGTAGGTTTTTGTAGGTTTTTCACACCTCCTTCTTATGTGGGTGTTTTCCTGCAGTGGGTTTTTCGTCAGGAATAACAGCCAACTATTCTTACGTTTTTCCCACAAATTTGTAAATATCTTATACATGGTTAATAATTATAGTATAATTTCTATCCTGCTATTATTATTTTTTTGTTAAAGGTGTCATATTACTTTCATGTAATATTACATTTGTGACAAGGGTTTAGGTGGAAGAAGGGACTATTTAGTCTCAATCTCGCCCCATAAAGACATATTATTATTATGCTAAAATGTGTAAGAATGATGGACCACATGGGATAGATCTGCACAATGAATGAAAGGATATATAATCACATTTTGCATTTCCACAGAAATAAAAAGAAATTTTTTATTTTCAACTAGTTATTTCATTCTTCATTCATTCATATATTTATTTCAACAATTTTCAACTACATAATATCATCTTCAGGGTGAACTGTAACTCATATACAGAATGAATTGATGACTAAATTCCCTGTGGCACTTTTCGCCAGTATGGCTGACACTTAGTGGCCTCTTCTAATCTCAGCATACCTATCAAATTTCATTTATCAGATGCTGGAATAAAAATCATCATTTATTACATTTTTCTAATTACTGCATTTTCTGGCTTATAAGATGAGTCCTAGTTTTAACAAAGTGTCCCCATAAAAATAAATAACCCTTTATCATATCTCATTCATGTACATATAAGATGTGGGATTATTTTCCATAGATTTCTTTAGAGAAAAAAATCACATCTTACAAATTGGAAAATATGTTTACTAGAATTATCTCATCGGTAACAAAGGAATGTAAGTATATCAGTTGGTTTAGTTATAATTTTTCTTATGCTACTGATATTGATGAATATTTGTGTGATTTTTCTTATTTTTATACTTGTAGATTTGGTATCGTTATGGTGTAGAACATGGCTTACAAGATGAGAGGTGGCTTCATCATTATATGCTGGGCAAGATTGCAGAGAAAAGAAGTGAAAGTCCTTCTGTTTATCTTGAACATTATTGCAAGGTGAGTGGATAAAGTGCAGGTCTATTGGCCCTTGGGTTATGTATGAAAAATGACATGGGGTGATCAAGCTAGTTTCTTTTAGCCCTTTTAGTGCCAGCTTCTAATAGCTGGTGTATGAGAAAAATCACAGGGCTTTTTTGAGGAATTTGTGGATTTTGACATTAAAATATATGTATATAATATACTATATTGATATCAATTTGTAAAGATCAGTTTTTTATTTTCACTCAATCTTTACTTCCAGGGTAAATATTTTATTTATATTTTTTCTCTCATATATAATTTAGGAAAACATTATTTGTTAAACAAAAACTTGTGCCAATAGATCAACCAGCTGACATTTAATGGGTTAAATAAATGATTATTTTTTCCTAAATTGCATTGGAGAGAAAAAATATAAATAAAATATTTTACTGACCCTGTAAATGTAGATCATATTAAAATTAACTGTAACTAATTTTTATTAAGTAATATATATTATACCCATCTACAAACAACAACTGGATGTATACATGGCGCCTTCCGAAAAAAC